>JFZS01000281.1:0-33526 GCA_000709145.1 Balansia obtecta B249 | reverse complement strand
AAAAGAAAAACCCACGCCTCTTTCATACCCATTTCACGTCATTCCCAGCGTCAGACTCTCCAACATGCCCCCTGTCTGACACGCAACCTGCGCATTCTCAGCCTCGGTCTTCACCCGTCTATGCAGCGTTCTAAAACCCTCATGCAGCTCTGCCGAGCCCCCAACATACTCGGCATACAAATCGAGCAGATGCAAGCCTACCTCGACGCAGACACTCACGTAGCGAGGATCGCAGATATGGCCACACACCCACTTGAGGACCGGCTCAACCCTCACCTCGTCTCTACGCTCAAGGGCATCTCGCATCGCACCCCTGTGCCGCAGCGCGAGCAGCAGGGTGAGCACGTTGATGGGCGAATACTCCAGCGATGTACGGTCAAGCACCTGATCCAGTGCACGACCGTACCGCGCATGACGCAGGTCCTTTTGCCAAGCTCGCTCCTTTTTCTTCGACGCGCGAGGTTCATTTGCGATGACTACGTCAGCTCCCTCGCCAACTAGGTCCAAGCGACTAGCGGCTTCGATCCGTCGCTTTCGTTTCGACTTCTTGGCGTCGTGTGAGCTTATTGTTCCCCCCACCAGAGCCGCCATTTCCTTTTCTCGCTCTCTTTCACGGTTAGCTTCTGCGCCAATGAGACGGGTCTTGATGCTCAGCACGCCGGACTGCATGCCGACGGCTAAGTGGCGATCGCTGGCCTCAGCACCGTCCCCAGAGGGAATCACCTGCAGTGAAAGGACGGGAGATTGGTACTTGACGCTGTTGACAACGTTCCAGCCTGTTGTCTCAAAGACTTTGACGTGGCCTTCCAGACCACCTGTCACCAGGCGCTGGCCGTTGGACGCCAAACTCAGAGACGTCACGGTCTTTTGGTGGTTGGTAATCATGTGCAGCGGCTTCGCAGCAATCAGATCCAGTACACTGACGGAGTTCTCGGCAGCCGCGAGAAGCGTCGTGCCTGAGGGCAATGAGAGGACGTCCTCAATTGGAGCACTATGCTTAAACGTCATGACAGCAGAGTTGCTACCCGTCCGGGGATCCCACAGCTTGACTGTGGAGTCGTAACTTCCCGACACAACCATATTAGACATTGTGCCCGGCATGAAATTCGCACAGCGCACATAATCGCTGTGTCCGACAAACGTCGTTGTCGCCTCATTGCTAGGTAGATCCCACAGGCGGACCGTCCGATCATCACTCGCACTCAACAGTGTCGTCAGTGCAGTAGGCGAGAACTTCGTCGTCCAGACTGGTTGCTTGTGCTCCGTCCACGTCTTGAGGATGGCTCGTGAATTTACATCAAAGACTTGCATGCGACCTGTATCTTCACCCGCCACGAGAACCTTGCCATCCTTGCGGATGTCCCCGCTCCTGGCGACATCACCAAAGCGTGTGATAGACTTGATCAATTTCCGTGTGCGGTTCGAATATATTTGCACCCGTGTCCCCGTTGTGATGGCAAATGAATCCTTGTTGTAGGAGATGTGTGTAATGGGGTAGCTCGTTGGTGACGGGATAAGCAGCTGATTTTTGAATGTCTTCCAGTATCGCTGTTCTGCTGTGATTGGTGACGGACCAGAGGGCAGTTTGACTTGCGGGAGGGGTCCCGCCTGTGCAGCAGCCATGGTGTCGCTGATTTTTGAGCAGTTGTGAAGTGGTATGCTTTGTTCTTTCTTGAAGACCCCGGCTCGGATGGTGGTTTGGTGCCTGTGATTTTTTTTTCTGCCACTTCGAGAATACAAAGCGGTCAGCAATGCGTCAACCGGCGGGACAGTCCACTTTGCCTAGAAGGGCTTAGCGCGTCTGCACCTCCAGCCTCAGTGAGACCCAATCGCGACGTCATATATTTGAAGGGTCCAAATACAAGTCATTGAAAAAGCACGTCATCTGACCTTTCCAGAAACTAGCTTGCGCAGTGATTACAATCACAGAATAGTCTTGCTCACAGGACACAGTTTATATTATTTAGCACTTAGGCAAAGGAACCGTGACCAGAACAGTAGACATATAGACAATTCCGGCGCCTTCGGCGTCAGAAACAACTCAAGCCTACAAATAACACAAAATTCATACTCATTTGGTTCCTAACGTTATGACAGACTCGTATAACCTCCTGCTTCGACTCATCCGAAGCTGATTCCATCCGGTACGTGTCATTTCAGCACGTAAATACGGTAGGTCGCCTAGTGCGACAGAATGCTAGAATCCTACCCAAGATACCCTGGTATGGATGAGACGTGCGTGAAGATGAAAATCAGCCGCTACAATAGTAGTATCCTGTCCGTATTAGAGTGTCTTGAAATGGTTTCTGACATTCTGTCGCACTATTTTTTTCTCAATAGCTTGTAGTTCCTCCAATAACACGACTAAACTTACGGTCTGTCTGGTATGACAATCCCAACGATGATAATGAAGATTCTCCAGATAACTGTCAGCGACATCCACCTCCGACCGGACGACCCGACTACAGCCACCCCTACTCGAGATTCATCGGCAAGCCAAGAAGCTCTCGTGGAGACCTCAGACTGACGAGGAATAGGCCGGGAGTCGCTCGAAGTAACCAAAATTGACAATGGTTATGAAAAAAAAAAAAACGACTAACCGTTATGTCAGCGCCTACAGTCAGTTAAAATAGATACCGGCCTTGGCACTGGCGGACGCGAACTACGCGTGCATCCAGGAAATCACTTTCAAAGGCGCCAGGACAAGTGAGTCAGAAGTCGAGTTCCACCCACGATCCGCATCACTCGCTCTAGCAGAACGTTGTGATCAGATCAGTGGTGTTTCTGACGACTGCGAGGCCAAACCCCAGAGCTCTGCGCAGAAGAGGCAAAGACACCAAGGCCGCACTCGTCAATTGTGGTGCCATCCGTCGCGGAACAGGATGGGCGAAAACAGCTGCAGCAGCCTGCCACAACAAGGGCATGATCCATAAATGTACCCAGTCTATATGCTTTGGTTGTTCTATAACGCCAGTTCATGCTCCCATAAAACGCAAATATGCAGTGTATAAAACAAAGTGAGGTTCTGATCAAGTCGGTCAGTCTCGTGTTGTTCAGAAGCCCCCGCGACGCCTCGATCGCCCAGCACCAATATCAATGCGCTGCAGTTCTTCCATCAACGACACATCTGCCCCGCCATTGGCACCACTCATGATTGGTAAAGGCACCTTGGCGGGAATTGGTGGTCCAGTTCCATAGTGCGGTGCGTAGTTCTCACCGGGATAGTCATAAGAGCCTCTCCTGTAAGGTCCTCTGGTGGGTGTGTACGGAGCTGGCCTTTCTTGATAGTTGTCTGGAGAAATCGGGGCCAAAGGGCTCGACATGGATGCCGAATGACTGCCGTGACTAGTAGACACGCGAGGTACTTTCTTCTGAAGACGATTGCGACCACTTCTTGGAGGTGTGCGCATAAAATCCGCTGGTGCATAGGCTGACGGGGTGGGAGGCGTTTGTTGTGAATGCATTGACTCTGGACGAGCAACAACGCGCGGGGGTCTCCGACCGCTCGGCGGCATTGGCTGTGCTCCTGATGGCGATGGCCGAGTACGCGGTTCTGGGGATGCCTGCTTGGTTTTCCCTCTAGGCTCGGGTTCGGGGGCCCAGGTTTCCACCGGCAAGTAGTCAGAAGGGTCAACTTCGCGACCATCATGTCCGATGATTTTGGAACTGGTATCCATCTTCTCGGCCCGAGCGGGTGCTGCTCCATGCACAGTCATGCTCGTGTTGAACGAATCATAGGAGTCCGGACCGAATGGAACGTCGGATAATCTCCTATTCTCACTCGGTGGCGGCGCTGGACTGACAGACTTTCTGCGGATCGCGTGCTGTGGGCTGGGATTAGGACTTGATGAGTTTATAGGCCTAGTAGTTTGCTGCGGTGGACGACTGGAATATGCCACTACAGATCGTCCATCGCAAGACGGTGGCATTTGCGTCTGCGGCGAATTTGCATATGAAGCCGGTTCTTCACTGCGCTGGCGTCCACGCGTGGGAGTCATCTGGGCCGCAGCACTGTGTCGATCATCATACCGGTGATCATGATATGAGCGGTCAGAGAACTCTTGAGAGAGTGCGTGATCAACGCCTGGTGACAATACTGCCGGAATGGCCGGTGGCACATACCCTTGCGGCTGAGGGGGACGAGAAAGCTCCAAATCGTTAGGCCGGCTTGATCGTGCTTGGGGACTAGAATGTGAACGATACGACATCTGTAACGACGTGTCTGGGTAGTCCACAGCAGATAATGGCGAAACAGACGAGGGATGGGCACCAGGATCCTGATGTTCCCGGAGATCACATGGTATGGAATGATCGTCATAATGTTGGTTGGAAGCACCAGGAGAATGGCTCACTATCTGAGACGACCTTCTTGCACCAGGATGAATTCTCATTCCGTCCGGGACTGCTCGAGAGCCATTATGCCCGCAAGAGGTGTGCGGCGAATCTGGGACATCTTCAACCGTTGGCTGCATAGACCTGGGATGCGGGCTATAGCTAGGGCTATAACCATGACCAGGACTACGAGACAATTGTTGAGAAGAAGGTGAGCCATAAGGTGTATTGTTGCGTGAAGTCATTTGCATGGTCGCCGACGTAGAAGGGTCGTATGGCTTGAACACGGGTTGGCCTGGATATGCAGATACTGAATGTCTGTGGGCTGCGCTTCTCAAGACATCCTGGCGCATTGGCGATGATCTCTGCGGTGATATATCATAGTGGTGACCAACATCTGGTCCTGTACTGCTTCGTCTTGAGCGATGTGCTGGCGGTGGTGGAGGTGCATTATGGCCGAGCGGGGACTGCCCCCTCCTCTCATCAGGCAGGTCGTGAACCTCGGAAAAGGAAGTGAGCGAGCCACGTGGTTCCTGTTGATCATATGGAGAACGCTGAGGCTGGTCGCTGTAGCCTCGTTCATCATGATACCTGGAAGGTGTTCCATGTGAGTCTCTCACGCGATGACCATGACGGTGAGCCGAGTGCGGTGACGGGGTGAAAGGATCTCTCTCAGGCGGCTGTCTTGCGCCTTGAGGAGGCGTGTTAAACTCGACAGACTGAAGAGGCGATTGCGTGGGAGCAAAAGCAGAGTGTGTCGCTGACTTGGCATGAGAACGAGGAGTGTGAACTTGCTCTGGTGGAGCGGGAGCCGCGACAGGAGGAGTGACGGGGGCTTCCCCAGTCACAGGATCTGATGGCAGCGGTCGCCTCTTGGCGGGTGTTTTCTGTTTCAGCAAACCAGTAGCATCTTGTTCCGTTGAGGCTTGTTGCCTCGACTTGGCTGCAGGTTTCTCGGGTCGTGGCCTGCTATCGTAATAAGTGATTTCGACTCTGATCTCGCCGGCGTATTTGCCCCGGCATGCCAAGCCCTGCCACATGTCGCTCTGGCCGCCTCCAGCAACAATGATGCCTTTCAAATCAATCCATGCCTCTCCAATCAGGTCTGTTCTTTTATCGTCGGTGAAAACAGATACTTTGAGCTGGTAGTAGTCTGGTGAATCATGCACCGTGAAGCGGAGTTCTTGATCCCTATGTCAGTTAGTGTGTTTGTTATTATGCAACTCAGAACACTGCCTGTGTAAATGTGACAGGAATCGGACCTACCACTTTGGCGTTTGGCCTCCCCGAATATCTGTCGTCGTCTTCTTGGCTTCCTTGCCTAGTCTGGCAGCACAGTAAGGGTCTTGTTTGCCAATCGTCTTCCTGTTGGGCAGATTCTTGGCTCGGTCAACGACAGCCACCAGAGTGCCAATCACAGGCCCATCAACCGTCATATCGGCGAAGATGCCCGCGGTATGTCCACCATTGAGGGCGAATGCCTTTGGTTTAGTTGCCATGTTGACCAACGCCGGGCGGCGTGTGGCCTCTACTGGGAATGTGTCGTACTTTTGTGTATAACAACGCTGCGAGCCTCGACGCTATCAACTTTGCCTTTAACACTTGACAACGATAAGTGGTTCGTTCTTTATGTTTAGATGAACGTGTGGCGCAGGGTGCAGTGAAAACGAATGGTGGGGGCGGAGGGAAGGAGCGAAAGCTTAAAAAAGAAAAAAGGATATTTATTTCGTGAAAGCAACCAGAAAGTAAATGAATGGGACAGTGATGAAAACGGCGAGGACAATGAGCTCCCGCACAACGGACAATGAGAAGGGGAAAAAGAAGCAGACAAGAGAGGGTGACGGCTTGTTTTGTCTTCCTCCTGATATGCGATCCGCCGAGGGGCTGACGGGCGATGGCTGATGCAGCGGAAAGCTGCTGTGCATGAATATGAAGAGCTTGAGAGCTTGCGCTGGGGTGGGGGTCAGAGCCCAGGGCGGGAGGATAGCAAGTGGTTGGGAAGGAAGGGCAACAAAAAAAACAAAACATGGGTGGATTGCGACTTCCCTGCGTTCGGCCTGGATACTGGCACCTGTTGACAATTGAGAGACGGTGCATAGTGGGATGGCTGGCCTAGCGGGGCCACTGTCAAACTGGGTGGCTGGTGACCGAATGGGCGGCTATGAGTGGCCATCGCAAGTGGGTCGCGAGCGGTCTGAGAATTCCAGGGCCGAGCCTGCACCTGTCCGATCGACAATCGTTTTTATGAATGCAATTAAAGCCAGACACGGCTTAAAGCAGCCCCAAGCATCAATCTATGCCCTGCGAAGGATTCCTGGTTGGCCTGTCCTTGATACGGAATGCAAAACCTCCCGCGCAAGCCGGTGGTCGTGGCACATACTACCTCGACTATGTACGTATCATTCTCAGTCTGGCCCGCTGCTATGCCTCGTCAAATCTTCTCCACCGGCACCCAACGCAGATCCACTCGAATGTCAAGATCCAAGGACGACAGTCAGTTTGCCCCGAGCAACCGGAAGTCTAACCCACAACGTTAACGGGCAACGTATTCCCCAACCGCGAAGGCAATGCAGCCAAAGTAAAAGACGTACAGAGCCAGCTGATATCGAAGTATGATTGGAGTTATGCGACACGCAAGGCTCCTTTGCCATGTTATGCATATGGCCGAAATGACATCAGATCGACCACCAAAGTTGCAGCGACCTGAAGCTGGCGTGTCCCGATGCGTTGCAAGCTTCGGTGCTGACGTCGCCATCACCATAGCGGCACACTAGTGGGCGGCGAGGTTGGCAGCTTATTATCACAAGTAGCCAGTCAATCGGTCAGTCTATGAGCACAAGTGTGGATGGGAGCAAAGGTAAAGATAAAGCTGGGCTTAACAAAAATCAGAACGGGTCATACTCTCTGCTATTCGACTTCTCTCTCTCCGAGAAACCGACTTGCCTCGCCAAAGCGTCATTAGTCTGGTTGCATAGTCGAATCCAGCATATCAGTTTCGCCCCCGAGTGCTGGACGATCTTGCTATCTTTCTGTCAATAACATGGAAATGATATGATGATTTTTGCAGGAACTTAACAGCCATAATGCTATGGTGGAGACGTAATGGTGCAACGGCTCAGCCACCACACTTGCGTTCTTAGCCATACATTTCAGCGACTTCGGGGTCTTCCGAGGTTGGCATGGTGAGGAAGTGGGCTCAGCTGAGGCCCAGAAACATTACTTCCAGAAGCCGTCTTTGATGCGGTCAGAATGTTGCTTCTAGAATGCCGCATTTGCACCGTCTCAGTGAAGCCTTGCACAAATAGTGAAAGAGCTTGGTAAAGACGAAATACGGAGTACTGGTCAAGACATCATTTAGAGCGTAATATCCAAAATGATTATCTAACGCCTCCTCTTAGCCCTCATGAAATGCGCCCAGTTCATTCCGCATTGTTCATTTCGTTGCCCAAAGCCATACTTCATCAGCGACTTGGATCCTCCTACCAATCACAGCTCCTACTTAACAATGAAGCTAACTCTTCCAGATGCTTTCTGTCCACCTCGTTAAATCCATTCTTGACAGCGCAATCAACGTCAATCACGGCGACCACCTTCTTGGCGCCATTTTTTTCAGCAATAATGGGTACCACGATCTCACTTTGGCTGTCCCCGTCGCAAGCAATATGCTCAGGAAACTGGTCTACGTCGGCAACCAGCTGTGTTTCCTGGGAGGCGGCCGCAGCTCCACAGACACCTTTGCCGAACTGTATAACTTGGCAAGCAACTTTCCCCTGGAAGGGCCCTAAGATCAGCTGTCTCTTTGAAGACGAAGTGTCCAGGACGTAGAAGCCTGTGATCCAGAGCGTCATGTCAGAAATGCAAATCTTGGCGAGTAATACTCCAGGACTCGAGAGCAGGCATACCTGCCCAGTTGACGTCGTTACTTGGTGCTGGTAATGACTTGTATGCGTGCCATAGGAGAGATGCGACATTGGCCAAATTGCTGAATAACAAACAAAGTCAAAAGTCACGCCTTGGTTGACAGTTGACATACCACCCGGTAGTTTTGCTTACCAAACCTATGTTTTGGTCAACACATCAGAGCAGACAGAACGGAAGTAACGTTTCGAACCCACCCAGTTACGCTGGTCTACACACAAGCCCTCCGCTTGCATGAGTACTTGCTCATACGCATCGTCCTTGGTGATGCCTTGGTCAAAATTGGACGCATCAGCATGGACCTAACAATTGTCAGCGGCAGACTACATCTCGCGCGGCACCGACCGGTGAAGTCCAAACATGCCATTTTGCCCGAGCAATGTGTGCAGGCGAAATCAGTCGCTTCAATGATTCCGATAAAGACTGCAGAAAGACCTTTTTTTTTTTTATGTTTTTTTCTCATGAAGCTGGTCGATGTCGTGACTTTCCCGAGGTGGGTATACTTCCAGAATCGGCAGCGCGGGATTAGTCACCGAAACCTGATAGGCTCGGCATTACGTTTGAGTGCATAAACTAACTTCACGCACTAGACAAGGGGGATTTATGGGCCGCAATTTATCCGCCTATAACCCAGACGACAAGCACTCGAGACTCTGATCTTCTGAGATTGTTGAGAAAGAATCTTTTAGTCCGGGTAATGTCTCTCAACTTTTAAATGGTGGCTGGAATGTGGTTGGCTGGTTGGTTGTGTTGAGTTGGGTGCGAAGGGAACTGTGAGAAAGCACCTCTGCAAGCGCAAGAATGTAGATTTGTATGTAGGGGTAGGTTCATCTTCTGTTTTAGGTCTAGTTGTTCTTGCCTTAAAGTCCGTTGCTGTTTGTGTTTATTTGCTTGATACTTTGCTGCTGCACAGAGCCCCACCGATGCGGTACGGTCCAACACTTTGTATTGGGGGATTACTTTATTATTTTCTTTGGTTTATTGTTTCCTTGTAATTGGGCGAATGCCCGTCTAGGCAGGTTACGTAATTGATCATTGGCTCGTCTAGTCTTTGTGCAGATGTCTGCCTCCAATCTCAAGTTTACAATCTGCAAATATAGGAGACATAAGGAAAAATTGCAGCGCATGATACCCCCGGTCTGATCTCAATCTACGAAGTAGATATTCCTCCTATTATCACACCTTCTTGTGACTTTATTTTCTCGAGACCTATATCGACACACGTCTTGACAGGGCGTATCGTAGAGCAACCGTCACCATGACCCGTTGACACCTCCCAAACTAGTACCCCCGTCCACACCCCAGCCAATCATATCTTTCAAGCCATCGCCAATTTTGGAGCCAACTTTGATACTCCAAATTTCGTATTGAAATAAAAATTCACTTCTCACAAACCACATACGGGCGCGCAGAAAATGTCTATTGCCATGAGTGCGCAGATTCCTTGGCAACGCTGCGCGGCCTCTCGCGCAAGCTGCCTCATCTCGCAGCACTCATCCCCCAAACTACATGTCCAGTGTTCTCTCAATTCCATCGTCTTCCTTGGTCAGCAGCTTCGTCAAGCTCACGGCACCACTCCAAGCAATCGTCGCGAGACCCGAATCGCCAAAAGCCCGCTTCTCAACCCACCAGCCTCGACACGGCCTCCCTTTCTCGACGTCCCGCAGCGAAGCTCAACTGATTCGACGTTTCAATACCTCTTCCAGCTCGGAAAGGGCTACCTACGCTTCTACAAAGAGGGCTTGAAGGCAGTGCTGGCCAATCGACGGCTCCTGAAGGAGAAGCTCGCAAAAACACCCGCCGACGACCGCCCTTCGATCTGGAAACCGTACTTTGTTCCCAAAACCTTCTCCCGCGCAGACTGGGTGCTTCTCTGGCGCGTACGGCACGATATGCTCCGGCTGCCGCTTTTCGGTCTCATGCTCCTGGTCATAGGAGAGTTTACCGCGCTGGTAGTTATTTACGTGGACGGCGTGGTTCCCTACACGTGCCGCATACCAAGGCAGATTTACTCTAGTCTTGAGAAGGCCGAGCAGCGCCGCAGAACAGCCTTTGATGAGCTGGAAACGCAGTTTCCCCACGGGGTTCTCAGCCCCCGTATCACCCCGGCTGTGGCGAGGAAGCATGCTCTGAGGAGCTTAAACGTGTCTGGTATGATCTGGGATCGCCTGGGGTTTACGCCGCCTGGCTTGTGGCAGATCAAGGGACGGCTGCGGATGGCATTTCTGGAGGGCGATGACAAGAATCTCATTGAGGACGGCGGACCAATGGGCCTGGAGGTGGAAGAGTTGCGCATCGCATGCGCCCAGCGAGGGATTAATGTTTTGGGGAGGAGCGAGACGGATCTGAGGAGCTGTTTGGGGGATTGGCTTCGGTTGACGGCTGCGGAGGACATCTTTGAGAGGAGGAGGAGGATGGCTACGTTGTTGTTGACGAGGTGAGTCGGGCATTTGGCATACTGTCCTTTTCTGCATTCCTTAAGCCCCCCCCCCCTTTCCCATCTTTGCTTCTCAGCATCTTTACGACGCATTCCGTGCTCGAGGTATTGAACTGAAAATGCCTGTTTCTACCGGTTGTCACGGAACCTGATTGATGGTGCTAACAATATCGGTTTGCAGACCGGAGCATTGGCCCCAGCAGCGAGACTTTGCGGTTCCAGACTGGGAATTGTAAGCTTATTACGAAAGAAGAGAGGCGGCTTAGATTTCTCGTTTTTTATTTTTTGTGAGAAAACGAGGTTCGATTCGTAGCGCACGAATGGCATGCATGCATACGACGCATCGGACGCAGATATCAAACGGACCGGATGAAGGGGGCATCGGCTGCCCACCTCTGATGTACACATATGAAGACACATTTCACCATACACTGGGCCGGAAGCTCATTTTGTTTCTAGCATTTGCTGTACAAGAAGGGGAATCAAGGAATCAAGGATCTGACCATCACCAGTTAGTGTACACAAGAGACAGCATACGGTCCCATTGTGCGGGGCGTGCAAGTCTGGGTTATTCTCAGACAAAATTACATGTTCCAACATGAGATTTGTTTTGATGGAGTAGAGTACTGCGAGTGGTCAAGAGCTGCATCTGCTCCTGTGGATTTCAGGAGCCGCATGTGCCGCCGGGTCGGTTACTATGGTGGCATGAATAGTTACATGTGGCTCGGCTTCGGCATAATACCGTATGTCAGACCAGACATGTTTTGACAGAAATGCGCGCTGAACTGAAAGACCCCAACCCAGGAGTTTAGTATTATGTATGGTAGGCATCCTGGACATCCCAGGCACGTAGGGGACCTGCCTAGGTAAACACGGTGGTCGTTCGGCTATCCACGCGGAGAGGCTGGGGGGTCAACGAGGTTCAACGGGGTTCAACGGGGTTCAACGGGGTTCGACGGGGTTTAATGAGGGGAAATATGCCTGAACACGACAAGTGTGCCGAGGGCCATAATAACAGCCGCCTGGTCTGCCGTGCAGCGTGCCTGCGGTAGGTTGCCGTCAGGTCCAGAAAGCGACTGGCTTGGCTTCGAGGCCCGGGGTGCATCTCAATCTCGAGCCAAATCAAAGCATCGAGGCCGACGCGCCACGTTTGGCTCCCCCCCTTCCAACCCCCCCCCCCCCCTCCCTCCCACCTTCCCCCGCCTGGTCCCAGGCTACCCTCTTTCCCCAGTGCAAGGAAACGGCCTGCCCAGCACATGATATCAGGCCGAGGTAACCATCACATGCCCGCCTCTGCTCACGCCCAAAGCTCCCCCCAGTCCTGGTGTTGCACAGCCAATCACTTGACCTGAATCTAGCCGAATCCGCGTGCGCTCCCATCCCATACATTTAAATCAACCAGACACTACTTCAATTGCTCTCTTCCCTCCCCCCTCATTCCAAACCCCTTCCTTCCACCTCAAAGAAATCTCAATCCTCTTGTTTCAAAGCATACCTTTTCCTCCCTTCGATAACCACTACTTCCCACACAATCCCGCCTCATCCATCAAAATGGGTTTCGCTGACGGTGCGTATCAATCTTGAAAGTTGCTCCGTTCCGGGTTGCCGAAGAAAGAAAACGAAGAGAGAAGAAAAAGGATACATGCTCTGCGATGACCGGAAGATGAATGTCCCTCGGAAGACGCAATTTTTCACCGCGGGACGAGTGGAATTCGCTGCAGAGCTTTTGCAGAAGAACGGAGCCCGGATATTGGAGACACTGTCAATGTCGAGTGACTTTACATCAGCCTGGCCACTAACTCGCTGCTTTCATACACAGAAAAGTTCCCTGCCTCCGCAGCTTTCGACGTCATTGACAGCGTTCTCGCCGGTTCCGAGAGCGAGCGCAAGGACGCCATCAAGCAGGCCAACGGTGTCTTTGCTTTCACCCTCAAGAACAAGAATGGTCAGACAGAGAACTGGCACGTTGACCTTAAGGAGACTGGCCGTGTTGGCAAGGGCATCGGCAAGCCCACTGGTGAGTTTTCATTAACCTTTCCAACTATCTGCGATGAAGGAAAAAGAAAAAGAGATGCTAATATTTAAAAAAAAAAGTAACCCTTATTCTCTCCGATGAGGACTTCGGCAAGCTTGTCGACGGCTCTGCCAACCCCCAGCGTCTCTTCATGTCCGGCAAGCTCAAGGTCAAGGGCGACATCATGAAGGCCACCAAGCTGGACCCCATCATGAAGAAGGCCAAGTCCAAGGCCAAGCTGTAGAGTGAGTGCTATGGGAAGTTTTGGGCCGATAACAGTACGTTGTGGGGAAGAGGAGGAGGGAGCCATATAAAAAGGATGCTCTTTATGTAACATAATGCAACGGGGGATGAACCCTCTCGTTTTTGTACATGTGAATTCATGACGAGCTTTGAATGAAATACCAGTGCCATTGTTCAAATTGATTTTTATTGCTGTTGGGGTATACTGTGCCATGGACGACGCCTTTGTGGTGACCACAGCTCTCGCCAAAGGATGCTTCCCCATCACAACCAGGTTGACGACCCTCTTTACAACTTTCCCGCCATCTGGCGCAGCCTCTTCTTGGCCCCTTTACGCACTTCAGTGACAATCTCACCCGCCGGCTGGACCTGCTTGACGAGTCCGACGGCAGTGCCGCTACACGTAGATTCACAAGCCAACGTCAGCCGACCGAAACGACGACCACCACGCTCCTGGGTTTAAAAAAAAAACATAGCAAAGGAAGACGGGGGAAACACTTACGCCCAAGTGTTCACGAGCTTCACGGCCTCGTCAGCGGGATATTCCTCTTTCAGGCTCTTCTGCAGTTCCTGGACGGTCGCTCCGCCGAGGAACCTCTCGTGGATCGTACTCATGATGGCCCGGCCGTCGTAAAGGGGCCCCCACAGAGTGAGGTTGCTGACCTGGTCGTTGAACGGCGATCTGGTCAGATGGGTGGTGGGTAAGCAGCAGAGCTGGTGGAGTAGTAGGAAGGCTCTATTTAGCAAGGGACGCTCACTTGAGTGTAGATGAGCCGCCGTCGACGGTGCTCAAGACGAGCTTCTTGCGAAACTCGGGATAGCACGATTCCTCAGCGACAGTGAACTTTTAAGCGAAAAAGAAAAAGGGCACAATGTTAGCAAACGGGACGTCGAACAAAAAAGAGTTGAGGATAGGAGTCATGGAAGGGGAAAAAAAAAAGGGCAAGGGAAGATAGAAACGTTACCCTCGTGCCCATGACGACGCCGTCCGCGCCTAAACACAGGATTAGCAAATAAAAAAAGGTCCATGACAACAAGCCTTTTGCGCAACGGCACGGCAGACAAACCCAGCACCATGGCAGCAGCGACGCCCCTCTCGTCCGCGATGCCCCCGGCGCCCAGGACGGCAACCTGGCTGTCGGCAAACTCGGCGTCGAGCAAGTCCCTGACCTCGGGCACGAAGCTGACGACGCCCATGCCCCTGCGGAACTGGTGGCCGCCGGCATCGATGCCCTGGCAGACGAGGACGTCGGCCCCGTCAACGACGGCCTCCCTCGCGGCCGCGACGTTGCCGACCTGGACGAAGACCCGGGGCGCCGGATCGAGCGCCTTGACGGCCCTGATGATGGCCGAGTGAGGGCGCACCTGGCCGTGCGGCGCGAAGAGCCACAGCGCGGCGGGCCGCAGGCCAGACAGCACGGGCAGCGCCGTCTCGCTGAAGAGCGTGATGCTCTCGTGGCCCGTGATGAAGCTCACGCCCACGTTGATGAGGCCCGTTGACGAGCGGCCCAGGAGCGTCTGCGCCTCGGTCAGGTCCCTCGTCAGGGCGGCGAGGTGCGCCGACGACGGCGACGTGTCGGAGATGGAAGCAACGAAGCCTGTGTGATGCCGGTGAGAACAGGAAAACCCCGAGGGCTGGAACGAGGGGCCTACCGAGTCCGCCTGCCTTGGTCACCTCGGCGGCTAGTCTGGGGTTCGCGGCGTTGATCATCGGTCCGTTGCAGACGAGGGGCGTCTTGGTCCATGGGAACCATTTCTGGAGGTTGGCGGGCGGCATGTTGTAGATGCGGGACGGCGGGTGTTTCTAATGTGTTTTTGTCAAGATTAAAAATAAAAACAAAGAATTTTCTCGTTTGACGGATCGGCTTGGGCTTTTGTTTCCTTGCGCGTTCTCGAGGGATGCTGGACGGTTTTTAAATCGCTATGACCGATCGTTGCTTTGCTGCAATGTAAGCAGGTGGTGGAGTGTGACGGTTGTTTCGTTGACGCTGGCCAAGACGGCTGTGTGACGTGGAGGTTGCTCTCGGAACGAAGAGGTCATGATCGGCCATGAGGCAGGTTGGCACCATATGTTGACCTGCAGACAACGTCGTACTCATGCCATGCCTTGTCCGGTTTGACGTTGTGTTTGCGTCTACGTATCATTTCGACCAATCGACGTGGTTGCACGCACACACACACACACACACACACACACACACACACGCACGCACGCACACACACACAACGTCTCTCTCTCTCTTTGCTTTCTTGTCTACACCTAGAATCTCGTCACAATAGCCGGAGGCTTGTTGTTCAGCACCCCGTCAATCTCATCCATAATCTCGGGCGTCAACTTGTCCACCGCCGCCACGGCCCTGCAGTTCTCATACACCTGTTCCACCCTGCTCGCGCCCGTGATTGCCGTGCTCACGTTGGGATTCTTCAGCACCCACGCCAGCGCCAGCGTGCTCATCTTGATGCCGAGCCTGTCGGCAATGGGCTGCAGCTTGTTGGCCTGCCCGACCGTCTCGTTCCACGACTCCTTGCTGGTGCGCTGCCAGTAGCCCCGGACGAACTCGACGCTCGTCTGGGCAAACCGCGAGTCGTCGGGGATGCCGTCCTTGTACTTGCCCGACAGAATGCCCTGATACAACGGCGACCAGACCGTCAGTCCCAGATTGTGCTCGCGGTACAGGTGGGCAAACTCGGCCTCCACCTTCTCGCGCTGCAGCATGTTGTACGCGGGCTGCTCGGTGACGGGGCCGACGAGTCCCAGCCTGTCGGCGTATCGCCACGCCTGGGCGACCTCGTCGGCGTTCCACGCGGATGTGCCCCAGTAGAAGGCCTTGCCCTGGTCGATGATGTGGTTGAAGGCCCGGACAGTTTCCTCCATGGGTGTCTGGCGATCAGGCCGGTGGGCAAAGATGATGTCGACGTAGTCGAGGTTCATGCGCTTGAGGGAGGCATTGGTGCCCTCGATAATGTGCTTTCGCGAGAGGCCTCTGTTGTTGACCGGGTTCTCGCCGAATGCGGAGCCGAAGTAGATCTGTCACAGCTCGTCATTAAAAAAAAAAAAATTCTCTGCCTCTTCTGCTGGCTTGGTTTTTACCTCGCAAGACGAGACAGAGACTTGAGACGCCGGGACTGTCGTGGGGAAGAGCTAGCTCCCTCACCTTGGTCGAAATGACGATATCATTCCGCTTCCAATTGAACTTCTTTATGGCTTCTCCCATGACAATCTCCGACTCGCCGTCAGCGTAGCCCTCTGCACAGTCGAAAAAGTTGACACCACAATCATACGCCGCCTTCATGCAGGCAAACGTGCCCTCTAGGAACAACAATTGATCAGTGAGCGTGTCTTTGACCCTCTTTTTTTTATATTTTCATTTCATTTTTTAACTCCCCCATGGAAGTCTGGTATGCTCAGAGCCTACCTCTGTCGACATGGCCACCGTAGGTGAGCCAACCACCCAGCGAGACGGAAGAAACCTGAAGACCTGAGTGACCCAAGAACCGATACGTCATCGGTGGCATATCCTCTGGCTTAGACATGGTGGCAAGGTCACGGCGTGGATTGGGATGATAAATATAAAGATGGAAGCAGAAGCTTAGTTCTTTATGCTCCAGGAATTCAGGGATACATATGCGAATAAGTGCTCCGTAAAGACGGCATGTATCAATTGGTTCCAGCCATCTTCTAGTATGTTGCACAAGATCGGAACGGATGGCAGCACCCACAATTTGTGGAGAATGAGTAAGGTTCAATTGGTCGATTGGTTGGTGGATTGGAGATTGGTGATTGGTTTGCCCCCACGGACAATCCAGCCGCCCCAATCAAGGTGGAAGTTGTCGTCACCAAGCATGTTTTGGTTTCGTAACGGCAACGACGGAGAATCTTTTTGCATTCGTTGCCAATTTTCGATTTTGGGGACCAAAGTAATTGGGAAGCCGAGCTCACACCTGTTTGATGCACGTCCCGGGCAGCCTGACATGGAGCGTGGTGAAGTTGGCCTGCGTGATTCGCTTTGTCGCAGAGCCAAGAATACTCGAGATGCATCATCACGGGACTGAAAATGAAAGAATAAATAAGAATTTACAAAAAAAAATTACTCTATCAAGTCCGCCATTTCAAAGGCAAGTTTCTTCGCAGATCGAGAAGGACCAGAGTACTCCGCATGTGGCTGATGTACGGAGTATGCGTGATTCACATACCGAGCCATTTGCCAAGATGCAAAACGTAATCACACACAAAATGACCACATGGCAGATGACAGACGACAGGTGACAGCCAGGCCCTTCGATATCACGTCCTGCACGGAGTAAACAGGGCAGGATAGTAAGTAGTATTAATAGTCATAAGTGCAGCAGACAAAAGTAAACTAGCCACGCGCTTTCCCCGCAAACACGTCGACGATCATGCAACAACACGGACGCATTGACGGACGGCATGGTTCTTCTGCAGCAGACCGCTTCGATCGGACGGCACATATTGAGGGTGCTTACCGTCTTTTGCAGACCTAGGTACTTGGGCACTTACTTAGGTTGCAATATCAACCCAGCAGGTTAACAACTGATGATATACCTAGGTCAATCCGTCGCTGTTCGGGCAATTATGCCATGGCTGGCTGGGCGGGAGCCAAAGCCAGCACCCCATCTTCATCTCGAACAAAAGAATCCTCGGCAAAGCCCTTTGTCGGTTTTCAGGAGGTTGGATTCTCGTTCTGGCTATTGTGGCTGCGTGGAGAGAGGATGGCTCCTTGCGTCTAAACTATAATCTGCCGTCTCCCTTGTATCGGGGATTGATGGCGCCTGCGCTGTAGACACAGAATAGTGTTTACCGGTGAAGGTTTAGACATGGAATATCTTTCGCCTGAACGGGCACTTTCTTGAAAAGGCGCCAGGGCAAGCCGGCCTTGAAGTTTTACGAAGGGGAAGGACCACCTGTTGCGCGCTCCGGTATGCATTCGTACAGATTGACAAGAGAGACCAAGAGGGACCATTGATGCAGCAGCTGCTGCTGCTATTGACGCAGGCCGTGGCCCCACAAGAATCCCTCCCTCAACTGAGGTTCGAGTTCAATGCCTCAATGCTCAATGCTTCCCGCTGTTATCGCGGCGACAAACAACATGAATACCTGCCTACCCGGAAATAGGTACGCTGCGTGGCACCTGGAACAATGATGCGTGCTTTTTGGTTGGTTGATGAGATTCGAGGCAAAGTCTAATAATAATACGTGCTCTTGGATTAATGCTTAATGTGTGCCTGTGGGCGTGATTGGTGCCTGCAGGCCTAGTTTGCTTTGCTAGGCCAGGTCCACTAATCGGTGCTGAGGGGGGCTGAGAGGGGCTGAGAGGTCTCTGGCGCTAGGCCACAACTGGAAGCCCATGAAGCGGCCACAGCAGGCTTACTCTTGTTGGCCTGATGTGCGGCTGGGCGGTCAAGAAAACAACAGACGCTTGCTGTGCTCCGGTATTCCGTATAGGCATAGCGGGTGTGCAATGGATGTGCAGTGGATGTGCAGTGGGCGTCAGTGGGCGTCAGTGGGTGTCAGTGGGTGTACCTCTGCCTGGGCATTGGACGAGCACTGAACGCTAACCAGCAAATACCAGCTAATAACAATGTTTGTTCAGTTCAGTTCAGTTCAGTGCCAGCGCCGGCGCCGGCGCCAGCCCCAGCCTCCAATCGATTGACATCAAGCATCTGCGTGTCTCCGTCGCCCCTTGTCTGCCCTCCCCGTCTCCCATCAGCAGACTTTTTCCCATTGTAACCTCGTTTTTTTCTCCCCCCTCGGTACCGCGTCGCAAGCCTTTGCCTCTGCATTGCCCGCTCCTCCAACTGCACATGGTAGCAGACCTTGAAATTTGCATTCCCACCAGACGTTGTTGTTGTTGTTGTTGTTGTTGTACCGCCCTTTTTTTTTTTAATTTTTTTTTTTTTTTTTTTTAATAATTAAATTTGTGCCGCGGCCGCCGTTGCCGACTAAACTCCCTCTTACCGCCCGCCGCTGCCACTGCACTGCACCGAATAGCACGCACCCGGCACTCGAGCCTTGCACGCCTTGCTCCCCTTGCTCCCGACCGCCCCCTTTTCTCCGTTTCCCTGGAGCCTTGCTTTGTCTGCTCCACCGACTTTCCGTTTGGCTCGCCTAGTTCCGTCCGTCGCTTGGGTTGACAACCGCAACATAACTTTTCTGCTCCTTGTTTTCTTCTGCCTCAACGCCTGTCGACTTGCTCCCTCGACTCGACGCCGCCGCCTTTCGTCCGTCGACGCACGAGGCTTGCCACAAGGCAGCCTATACCGACCCTCCACCATGGCTTCGTCGTCGTCCAATGTCGTCGGTGTTCACTACCGCGTCGGAAAGAAAATCGGCGAGGGCTCCTTCGGTGTCATCTTTGAAGGCACCAACCTGTTAAACAATCAACAAGTGGCTATCAAATTCGTACGCACCTCACCGCCCTGACAAAACTTGTGTGAACGGGACGAGACGCTACGCTTCCGACCTCGTCTCTTCCCCTGTCCTCCTCCATGATCAAGCATTGATTGACAATGGGCTTCCTAGGAACCTCGCAAAAGTGACGCCCCCCAGCTTCGAGATGAGTACCGAACATACAAAATCCTCGTTGGATGCCGTAAGCCAGGCCTTCCATTCCGATGCGGATGCAAACACTGATTCCGCCGCCTTCTTGTCCTCCCCCATGACTGACCGTTGACTGCAGCCGGCATTCCCAATGTGTACTACTTTGGCCAGGAAGGCCTTCACAACATCCTGGTCATCGATCTGCTGGGCCCTTCCTTGGAAGATCTCTTCGACCACTGCGGTCGCCGCTTCACCATCAAGACGGTCGTCATGGTGGCCAAGCAGATGCTTTCTCGGGTCCAGACCATCCACGAGAAAAACCTTATTTACCGTGACATCAAGCCCGACAACTTTTTGATCGGCCGTCCTGGCACCAAGGCCTCCAACGTCATCCACGTAGTCGATTTCGGCATGGCCAAGCAATACCGCGACCCCAAGACGAAGCAGCATATCCCTTACAGAGAACGCAAGTCTTTATCAGGAACTGCGCGATACATGAGCATCAACACCCACCTGGGTCGCGAGCAATCACGACGTGACGATCTGGAAGCACTCGGTCACGTCTTCATGTACTTCCTCCGAGGTGGTCTTCCCTGGCAGGGTCTCAAGGCTGCGACCAACAAGCAAAAGTATGAAAAGATTGGCGAGAAGAAGCAAACCACCGCAATCAAGGACCTTTGCGAGGGCTTCCCCGAAGAATTTTCCAAGTACTTGACATATGTCCGCAACCTGGGCTTCGAGGATACCCCCGATTACGATTATCTTCGCGAGCTCTTCACCCAGGCGCTGAAGAACACGGGCGAGGTCGAGGATGGCGAGTACGACTGGATGAAGATCAGCAAGGATTCGGGAAAGGGATGGGACTCGATGAAGGGGCATGGTCCTGGCTACCTCCACAACCCAAACGTTCGTCCCGGCCCTTCTCAAATGGAACTTCACAGTGGCCATCGTCCTGGGAATACCAACTCTCACCAGCAAGCACAGAATCTTACCGTCGGCCGTTTAAACGCCGCACAACCCCCCCCTCCCTCACCGATCAAGCAGATGGGCAACAAGAGAGATCGGCCAAACGGCCCAAGCGCTATATCGGCGCAGAGGGCCAGCGGAGTGGGGGGTCTCCGAAGCGATTTGGGCACCCCCGCTGGCTCGACTCAGGCTCAATTCCAGAACAGCACCCAGAACCTGCCCCAGAGAGTACAGCAGCAGAATTCCATGGGTGCGGCCGGCCAGCTTAACACTCGACCCGTAGAGCCTCAACCCAGCGGGTTTCAAAAGTTCATGAAGACCATCTGTTGCGGCTAGACGCCTCCCATGAGCTTTCGGGATTGCTTTTGTATCTAGTGCTGCGACAGCTTTCCAACAGACGTCTCCTTGGAAAACCCCCGCGTGGGATCAGCACACTCTGCCGGCGCGATGCAGCAACAGTGCATGAAGACCGGGGTGGCGGCGACAACTACCGGTATTACGGCGGAGGACTACTTCAGGTTGATGAAATCGGAGATTCGATGGGGCGGAGATACTCACAATCCTTCTGTAGTTGGTCACGGTGTCTCTCCGCGGCGACGACTTACGCAAGAGCTCGACAATCGGCGACGAACACGAAGCCGACGAACGTGGCATTGTTCCCACCAACCATATCCGGCTCGGCCAGCGATGCAGACCAGGTATCAACACGCTGTTGTACTAGACAGGATGCGCCCTGCTCAATCATTTTACGACTGACAATCAAAGCTGGAAATGAAGACTCTAAAAATTTTTTAGGTAGTCTTATTGAAAGGTCAAAGCCCTCGTTTCGTCGGAACATCTTTCCTAGCCTCTTGTTGCTTTTTTTTTTTTAAATTTTTTTCATTTGATAATTTTACGTCTGGCATTCCACAAAGAAACCATACTTTAAGCCACTTTCAATGTGCAGCGAAGCACGGCGCAAGGCGGTCACGATACGGGTAGCATTTTGGGTTGATGCGCGCAATTACATGTCTTGTTTTGCTTTTCTCTCCTCTCTATCATTCCTCACTCCCTTGTCGACACCGACATACTCGACACATACTAGTGATTCCCAGTCTTGAAAGCACGATTCTATCGATACACGCCATTCTGTAATCATGAGCCTACACGGGGCTTTCTTTCTGTTGTTAAGTTGCCTCGCTGCAAAGAAGGGCGGCGGGAAGAAGGAGGGTAAGGAAGGGCAAGGGGGCGGTTTTGCAGAGCTGCAAAGACGTGGTGCCATGGTTATAGCAAAGCAGACGCAAGAGAGCAGGCAATGGGCAGACGAGCTATAGCGTGTTGGTGGGAACATATAGGCTGGTGAAGGAGTTTCTCCTATGGTATACATTGTAATGGAATAAAGAGTTTCAACTAGAGTGCTGCATGGCGATAATGAACAGTGTTTTCCAAGACTGCAAACAGCAGAGCTGCGGGATGATTTCCCTCGTAGGAGTGAGCAGGAGTCAGGCGGGCACAAGCACATGAAAATGATAATTAACTGATGGGCTACCTAGGTAGATACTAGGTAGTCGGCCGATGTACGTAACCGAGTATGGCATACGGTTTGACTGGTGGTTGCGGAAAAAGGGTATTGTAGAGCGGTGATCTCGGACGGCACTCGGTACTCTGTGCCAAGCTGAAGCTTAAAAACATGGGGCGCTGACATACTTTCTCCGTCCATGCCAGGATGCCAGAATGACAACCTGGATGAGATAAGAGGTCTAACGAACTAACAACACCTATCCTGGCGGTGCTTCCCTTGTGGTGGGTGAAGTAGAAGATCAAGCCTGCACTGCTTCACTCCATGCAGCCCCGGTAGACACCGAATTTAAAGCCAAACACCCCAAATTACAGTCGTATGAAAGGTAGCCACGTAGAAGTACATGAATCGATCCAAGCGCAGATCTTCCCGCACCGCGTTTTATTTTCTTTCACGACCAACACCGACACCCATCATGATTCCATACCAAAGCCAGCAATTCCTCCCTTTTAGCTCCCGAACAATAAGCAAATTGGTCAACACGAGGAGAACAAAACTAGGTAAGCTTCTGCTTGATGAAGAAGGACCGCAGATGTGAAAGCTGCCAAGCACATGTGACTCCAATGACAATGAGCTGGATGATGATCCAGCGGACGACGCGGGCATTCGTGGCCTCGGACTGGTCTCGGAAGTCGGCTTCGCGTTCCTGGGTAGGGTAGATGATATGATTTAGCAGCTGCCCTTCTTCCTAAGGCATCGGATCCCAGCGTCGAGTCGAGGTGTGAGGGGGGAAAACAAAGGGATACTAACCCTCTGGAAGATCTGCTCCTGCCGGATATCGCGCAACCTGGCATTCAGGTCCTTGACCCGCGACGAAATGTCCTGCAGCTTCTCCTTGTCGCTGCTCTCAATGGTGCCGGACTCGCCAATCGCGAGGTCCAGGTTCATCTTGATGCCGCCGTTGGGCGCGTGGGACGAGAGCCAGCCTGAGCGGCCGCTCGACGAAGATGGCAGGAAGCAGATTCTGTGGTCGCCTGATTCGTGCGCCGTGAAGGTGAAGCGGCCGGAGGAGGAGCCCCGCTGGGAGACGACGCGGTGGTCGTGGTCGAAGAGTTCCTGTGAAGAGACGGGGACATGGGGTTAGTTCAAGGGCTGTCGTCGGGTTTGATGGTCATTCTGGAAAAACCAACGCACATCGACGGTGATGTAGATGCTGATCCCGTTGTGCTGCTGCCACGCGTTCACCCGGTCATCGTACTCCTCTGCAGTGTAGTGTCCCACGACGAGGGTGCCCTTGGGGATGTCCTCGAAGAAGCACTTTGGCGAGCTGCCGTCGACGTAGAAGTAGAGGGCCTGGACGGCTGAGGCCAGCGAGAGGACGGGGAGCAGCGGTCTCATCTTTCGTAACTTGTCTTTCTTCTTCCCCTGCTAGGTGGTCGCGAATTGGGCAAACGGGACGTGATGCAAACTGGTAGCGGCGACACAACTGACGGGAAACCAAGCTGCCACGTTCCGTTATCCTCCTCCTTTTTGCCGGTTCCCGCGTCAGGGGGGGGGGGTGGGGGGGTTAGAGCCCGCAGCTGCTTACATTGCTAGTCAAGTCACGTGACGAATTGGAGGACCCGAAACCTTTTGTTTCCCGGAGGAAAGGGCCATTGCAGATAGACCTTATCATATCACGACTGAACGACGCGGGAAGCGATCCCAAGGCCAAAAAAAAAAAAAAAAAAAGTCACACAGTGGTATTGCTGCACGCAATCTGCGCGGTTTTGGCATCTTTTGAAGGCATCCTGCGCCATGACGCGACCAGATGAACCGCTCATCATAAGTCGACAAGCACCGTGCCTTTGAGGAAAAGCGACACGGACCACCGTCGAACAAGCGCGGCCGGAAACGTAAACAAGACATTGCCCGGCACAATATGACGTCCTCGGATGTCCGCGACGTCCTCAACCTAGGGGACTCCTCTGGGCCGCGACCTGTTAAAAAGCAAAAGACGTCGGCCGCCGCGCGACCGAACCTCAAGGGCCTTGCTCGCGAGGTCCTCAATCTCGGCGGCGACAACCCCATCGCCATCGTTCCTCAGACAACACAGTTCAAGAAGCGGCGGTTCGCGAGTCGAAAGCCCGCCGCAAGGTGGGAACTCCGACCGTTCAGGAACTCGGGCCGCGAGGACCAGACGCTCATCTTGCGGCACTGGAGGCGGAAGGACATCAAGCACACGGTGGCTGTCGCGGAAGAGTCACAGGCTGGAGGCGACGGTGGCGACGGGCAGGACGGGCAGGACGGGCGGGGGGAGCCCTCCAAGACAGAGGAGCTGGAGGACTCGCTGTTCGCCAAGTTCAACGTCAAGGTGCAGGTGCCGCAGTACAGCGAGGACCAGTATGCGGCGTCTCTTGAAAACGCTGAGTGGACCAAAGAAGAAACGGACTACTTGATGGAGCTGGCGAGCGACTTTGATCTACGGTGGCCCATCATCTGGGATCGGTACGAGTGGACGCCGTCGGCGACCAACGGCGGGACCGACGATGATGGCGACGAGAATAAGGCTGTTGTGCCGTCTGCGCGACCGCGGTCGATGGAGGACCTCAAGGCGAGGTACTACGAAGTGGCTGTCAAGATGATGGCTGCACAGAAGCCGGTTCAGTACATGACACAGCAGGAGTATGCGCTGTACGAGCTCATGGCCCATTTCAACCCCAAGCAGGAGAAGCTACGCAAGGAGTTTGCCATGAACACGCTGTCGCGATCCAGGGAGGAAGCCCGCGAGGAGGAGTCGCTGCTGCTCGAAATCAAGCGCATAATGGCTCGAAGCGAGCGCTTCAACGATGAGCGCCGCGAGCTGTACAACCGACTGGACTATCCTCGGACAGAGACGGACATCAACACATTCAAATCATCAGCTGGTCTGCAGACGCTGTTGCAAAACCTCATGAACGTCGACAAATCCAAGAAGAGAAAGTCCATCATGGGAAGCGACGGCGTCAACACGCCCGCTGGCGGTGCCGCGCCTGGAGCGGCCGCAGCAGCAGCAGCAGCTGGAGGCGCGTCATTAGGCCCAGCAGCGCAGGGAGGCGCTCAGAACGGCTCGACAGCCCCGGAATCAGGCAAACGGGACAGCGTTGTCGCTTCGACGGCCGCAACCCGCGAGTCGACGGCCGCGACATGCACGCCGACAGCAACGAGCAAGAAGGCGCAGCAGCAGGAGAAGCAGCAGCCGCCGGAGCGAAGGAGACTCACCAGCCAAGAAGAGGCCGTCTACGGAGTGACGCATCACGACCGCCTGGGGTCCGGGCCTACATTCCGCACGGAGAAGATCAACAAGCTCTTCTCGCACAAGTCGAACCAGCAGCAGCTGCGCATTAACAATACCCTCAATGAACTGGATGTTCCGGCTAAACTAGCGATGCCCACGGCGGCCACGACGCTCCAGTACGAGCAGCTCCTCGCAGCCGTCAACAGCCTGCTCGATGCCCGCAAGGTCTCCGACAAGCTCGACGCCGAGATCAGGGTCGAGCAGGCCAAGAAGGCAGAGAGGGAGAGGCTGCGCGGACCGCCTGCGTCGACTGGCCCTCCAGCGGAATCAGACAAGGGAGCTGGCGGTGGTGATGATGGGGAAACGCCAGGTCCAGCGGGCGTGACTGGGGCCGCCGAGGCCACGAGCAATTCACGGGACAAGAAGGAACCCAAGGAGATGCCGGCACCGTCCGAGGGCACGACGACGTCGACAGCAATATTGGTAGTGGATGAAGATCAAGAGACTCCCAAGCCGGATGCTGAGGACGACAAGTCTCGACCGGGGAGCAGCAGCAGCGGAGCTCACAAGCGAAGCGCAAGCGTTCTGAGTTCTGTAAGCGACAAGAGTGCCAAGAGGCTGAAAAAGTGATGTACGCATGTAACGCTCGTCTCTCGAAGCAAACGCTTGGACATGCACGCACGCAGCTGGCTTCGGTCCACCGCAGGTCTAGTCTACGTTTTTTGGCACACATGCACAATGGTCCCGCATCGAGCGACGGTGGACCGAGACGAGGTGCTCTGGTCTCTGGTGCATGGGGGAATGGGACATGCGCCGAGTTCACAAAGGATGATACTGAGATGCTCCGGGCCCAGAACAATAGAAGCGGAACTTTGTATTGAAAAAAAAAAAAAAAAATTTAGTATCCTGAAGGCAACCCCCTCGACTTGTGCCCTTGTCAAAATGACCAGTCACATATCGGGTGCTGGGAAAAGAGCTGAATGGGAGTGATATCCGCGGCCTGCGTCATGACACACGAAGCAGACGATGCATTTTGGCAAGTGCCGTCCCTCGCATAAGCTGCGTGACAAGGCGGCGGCCACTTGTAGCTTTAAACCAAGTCCATGTCTATAAATACATAACCTCGAGCGCGTTACTGCAGGGATGCACGATGCAAGATGAAGATTTGGACGGCGCGTGACCGTGTCGGCAGAGAGAGCAAAGGGTGTCTCTTCTGATGGAAAAGGGGGGGAAGGGCGTGTGCCAGAGCGTGTGCCAGAGCGAGCGGGCTGGCTTGACGATGAGTTGGTTACTTGGACAGGTCGGCTGCGCTCGGGCAAACTTTCCTTTTGGATGGTCTGCACGAGTCCATCTTAAAGCTTCCAGGGTCGACATGGGTGCGCGGCCCCCCCATGAGCGCTTAGAGGCGGCTATCTGGGATTCGGAAAGTATGATTGGCCAGGCACAACCGTCCCGCTCTCACCACGAAGCCATGGCACCTCGACCTCGTCTGTGTCGCAGCATACGACAACCGAAAGGCGCGACTATGCCCGGCTGAACAGACAGCTCTGTCGATTGTATTTCATTGAGGGTCGTCGAGACCGCGATGAGGATTCCAGCCCTCCCGGCCCCGGATGAGACCGCGCAAGGTCTGGCTGTTGGCTTTCAGTCGATGCCAAGCTACTAGCCTCGTTCATCGTGATTGCCGGCGCACCCAACGTAAGAGGAAGGAGACGAAGTCTCGATTTCTGACAGGATGCTTACAAATCTGATGGACAATGCTCAGCACGTGTCTTGGCAAGGGGAGGCGGCGGGCGCTTGTATGTGACTCCGCGAGCTTGTTCCAGGAACCACCCAAACCAGCAGGGAACGAAGGTAGATTCGGCGGTTATGCCGTCGCAGCGCCCTTTACAATACAAATACCGGAACGGTGGGGGGGGGGGGGGGGGGGGGTTGGTTGGGGGGCGTCTCGTCGGCGATGGCGAAAGCCTGCTCCAAAGTCCGCTTCGGAGAATTAGTCCCGCGGAAAGGAAACCCTACGTAAGAGTTATCCCCAGGCTTGGTCGATACCGACGATTCCGGCGCCCATCAATAGAGAGAAGTAAGGAAAAAAAAAAAAAAAGCCAGCCAGGAAAAGAAAATTCTCAATGCGTCGAGGCGACGGGGTGGGGCCTTGTTATTTCGAGCGCGGGCCGACGACGGGCATGGGCGCGCTGTTCTGCTGCTGGGGCGACTTGGGGTGGGGTGGATGAGTTGAGGGAGCTGACGATTTCGATTTGGCTGCTCACAGGCGCGTCGTCGACAAATTCGCCTCGTTCTCACACGGCGCACAGGCGTGCGAGGTTCCTGCTTAATCTGTCGACGGCCTGGCAGGCAACGGTGACGGCCCAAACTCGCTGGCATCGTCGCAGCGGTTGCGGACCCTCATGCCTCATGCGCGCTTCCCAGCTCCCACCGAGGAAATATCAAACCTGTCCCAATAGGATTTGCCGATCGAGTGAGTCGGCGAATCTCGCTGGTCTTCCCTATTCCATCTATTCCATGGCCCTCCCAAGCGCCTTGGTGCAGTGGATAGTGGACCCACTCCTGGTGCCAGGCCAAGTTGGCCGAATGCCTCCTTCTCCATTGGGACGCGCCGTTCGAAATGCGAAACGCGCTTCAGTCGTCTGGGGTCCTGGTTGGTCGCGACCGGACCAGGGGGCCTCGCTTGGTTATGGAATTGACAAGAGCAGGCGGCCCGTCACCATCCGTCTCTGATATCGTCGTCACCGATTATTGGAATGACCCCCTTCACGAATAAAGATGATACCCATTCTGCTTTCTGCATCCTGCCTCCTCCTTGTGCATGCGGCGGCGAACACCTGGCCCAAGCATAGATGTACCCACCCTTCCTTGGTGACGAAGTGAGTCCCCAGATGGACATCGGAGCGGGTATCCTGACTCCACAGTGGCTCTTGTTGCCCTATTGAATTACAAGAATGGAAAGAGGAATTTCCAACCTCGTACTCAGCCGTGCCTGATAAGATTCTTCTAGTGCTTTTGTAGCAGCTTGTACTCTTCGTGTCGTGTAGAGAGAGTACCCGGGATGAGACGGCTTGAACTGGCCGACTATCCTGGCCGACACGCGAGCTACTTCGGCACCAAAGGCAAGGAAAAAATGGCCGGTCCAGCGCCTAGAGTTGTGGGTACTGGACCCGCTTCCAATAAAGTTAGCTTCATCATGATTGTCAGGTATGTGATTGGTCATGCTCTGCAGTATTTTCTCATGCTTGAACCATTTAGCCGAGCCAACCGCGCGCCGCCGTCGGAAAGTCGCAGAGTTGCTGCTGCTGCCTCCTGGTCGGTCACATCAAGTTCGGCCGACGTTGGCCGGGAATACGGCTAGAATGAACTTGGTCAGTTGCTGAACTCTTGATGCTGCTGCACGTATTAACTCGGCCCTTGAAACGCGACATGACCACATCCCGCACTGGCACCGTGTCTTTGGAGCATCTGAGCGTCTGAGCCTCAAAGTCCCCAAGTTCCCATGGGAACAAACAGCCTTATGGCTCTCGTCAAAGCTTGAAGAATGTTCTGCATAAAACTGGTGGCCTCCTATATATAAACACTGTGGACGTTGACCAGCAAACGCCGTGTGACGTTTGGACGTTGCGCCGTTCGGTTCCCCCTGTATTGTTACATACGGTATGCGAGTATGTGGGCATGCGAGAGACGCTTTCTGGCTTGCGCTTTTTCTTTTTCTTTTTTTCTTTTTTTTTGTTTTGTTTTGTTTTTCTCAGCTCGGCCAATCCAATCCTGGGTTGCCCATGCGCAAGCTCACGGCTTGTGGCACCCATCCTCCAGAGACTTGTGGTGTACTCTCTGTTTGGACGGTCCGCACATGGGCTGACGCGAATTCTCCTCCGCACCAGCTGTTTTCCCTTCCCCTGGGTTGCAATACTGTGTGCCATTCCGCAGCATGTTCGCAGGAGGCATGGGAGTCTGGGGAGTATTCGGAGCCCGCAGAATCAAGAACACTGTTGTGCGAGCCACACTATTGCCGCCGCTATTTTCTGGAATCCGATCATGCCAACAGCCGAGGTACCTGCTCGAAATACCAAGCAGCTCCGTGGCATCTTGTAGGCCCGGCCTTCATCCAATCAATCATGATGCCCACGGTAGTCGATGGCACAGTACCCTCCCGGATTTCGGTTTGGAATCCGCCTCAAGCCACAATGTGCTTCGTCATGTAAAAAAAAAAGTCATCAGGTATCGAGTACGAAGTATGGAGTACGGCTAGCCATGCGTGACAAGCCCGCCACGCACAACGCCTGGTCAACGGAAGCCGATGTCCCATGCTGTCAGGGGCGTGAATCATTTAAATCATCGACGACAAGGACGGGTTCCCCAAATCACCAATTACATCCGGCAAACCGCTTAGTAGCATCACAGTGGCCCCTGTAGCGCCAGTAAG
Source organism: Balansia obtecta B249 (assembly GCA_000709145.1). NCBI lineage: Eukaryota > Fungi > Ascomycota > Sordariomycetes > Hypocreales > Clavicipitaceae > Balansia > Balansia obtecta. The sequence continues at coordinate 3,871 of JFZS01000281.1, read as the reverse complement.
CCACTCTTGACGGTGCAGTGAGACCCTCGCGACAAGCGCACCAGAGCTTGCGACACGCACTACTCCGTATGCCTGGTCGAATCGACATCGGCCTTGGCTGTCTTGGCTGGGCTTATGCATTATCGCTGCTGCTTCGCCTTCCAATCTCTCAGCCTTTCCGCTCATGTCCATGTGCCAATCAGCGCAACGCCACGGACTTGACGCAACCCGGTGGCCGCATGCTGTATCCGAGGATCCTTTGCAGATCGAAATCAGCCTGTCGCCACTCGTTGGAGACGGAACGGTGCCTCAGGGGCTGGCATTCGTGTGATGATAGCCATCCGCGGAGCGGAACTGGCGTCTTTCGACAAAAGTGCATGGCCGAACACAGCCGCGACCCGTATTATTACTAATCCATACGAACCGGACGGTGTTTAGACGCTGCGTTAATATTAATAGCGCACCCTCACCGTCCACACTTACCCTCCCCCCCCCCACCCCTACATGTAGGGTTGCCATTGGACAGTGACTCGCTCGGTAATGGCTTGCTTTGTACCCTGGCTTGCCATGATACTGAACAGGAGCAGGACGGAGTACAGCTAATGTGTCTTTGAAATCCATTTTCGCTTGATTCTCTGCAAGACAGTCTGTGGGGACCCTCACCGCTGGGACGTCTCGCACGCACATTACAATCTCGTGTTAGAGGGAGTTTGAAAAAAAAAAAGAAAGAGAGAGAGACAAAGGAAACCTTGCCAGCACTAAACATCATCGGGGGTGTGCTCAAGCATTTAGCAAGCATGTATCGGCAACATGTTTTGACATAAACTCCGTTTTCCGTTTTCTTGCACTCGAAAAAGACGAAAACGGACTGAAAGAATGCTGGAATGTAACAGTAGAGGGCAGCATATATGCCCTACCCGACAGAATCAATCTTCTCCTGCGCGTGCTGGATGGATAGGATGACTCCCACAAGTATTTGTGCAAGACATCTGGCCATGATAACGTGTCATTTGCCGAAAAGCAAGTCCCATGTTGCTGTAGTGTGTGACTCTCAGACAGTCCCTGTCTCGTCTATCGCGGTAGAGAGCTTGTGCGCCAACTCATTGTCGCACCAAAACAAGATGTGGTTTGCAAGTCGTCATGACCGTCATGACCATCGCAAAAGCAAGGCTCCTGCCCGCACCACACAGACAAGGCGGCAAGCGAATCAAAGCTAGGTATATTGTATATATCCGAAATGTGTCTGTGCGAAGGAACCCATAGCTGCAGCCCGTAGCCTAATGCAGTCATCAATTGTGCCGGGGTTGTTTGTGGATTTGGACAGCCCGACAGGGCTTTTCCGATAATAACTCATCACAGGCCTTTTCAATAGCTCGCTTGGGTGGCATAGACAAACAAATGTCCACGAGCAGACACTGCTTCGTGATGAGGCACATGCAAGAAGGGGGCCAGACGGCGAGAGAGTGATGGGGGAGAGAACATATGCATCTACGAAGCACATCGGCAAGACCATCGCAGACGTGCTGGGTGGATGCGAAAGAGGACCAGGATAAGTTTGGAAGGTACAGCACAACGGACTTACCCTTGACTCTACCCCAAGCTCTTCTTGCCCTAGTTGCTGTTTTGGGGATGCCGCACACGCGAGGAAGGTGTCTACTACGTAGCTGCCTCGTAGCTACCTACCTAGGTATTGTACCCTCCTAAACGGGTAGAAGGTAGGGATGGGGTGCTTTACCAGGAAACCTAGAATTACATCATAAGCATATAGTACGGAGAGGCCTAAATGTGTTAATTTCATTGTACTGGGTTGCTAACGACGCTTAAACCCAACACGCGCGATGCTGATGACTGCGCTACATACCTAGGTACCTGGGTAGTTATCATTGAGACAGTTCTAGCAGATACGGCTAGGTTCGATTTATGTTCCGCGCATACATTCGAATGTAGTCTCCAATGGTACCATCATTTACTTGTCTGACCTAAAAACAGTGATTTGGCGGCCAGTTGCTCGACCAAACTCCGCTCGGCACATCAGGCCAGGTTTAAAGTCACTATCGAGGCATCGTCTGGTTCACCCTGTCGCGGCAAACGCCGCCTGCTGCGGCCACGCCCTGCTCCGCTGGAACTAAAAGAACTCCCATACCAGCTTTCTTTCTTTCTTTATTGAGGATAAAAAAAAAAGAAAAAAAAGAAAAAGAAAAAAGAGTCTAACCGACTCAAGACAAGAGACGAGATAAGACGTAGTCTTGGTTGGCTTGTAGTGCTTTTTTTTTTTTTTTTTTTTCTCTTTCTTTTTCCTATTCTCTCCTTTCCTCTCCGCATTACTGCCTCTGTGCAATCGAATGCGTTCCCATCTGCGTACGTTCGTTTTAGCTAGACACGCCAAGGCGGTACTGAACAATAAGGATACCGGAGTTCAAAGGAACGAAGATAAAACAAGTAAAAACAAATCTACACAAAGCGGCCCAGGTCATGGTTGGGAAGGTACCTGCGTCTAGTATTTTTTGTGGGCCCCATCGCGGGTACGGTTCTCGTGGCGGAGCCATCGTCGTCGGTCCTAAACGACGCTGACAACAGCTGCAAACCTCGCCTTTCGGCCGAGCAAGGTTTCATATTACCACATTGCTTCGGTGTGTTAGTCACCCTATGCGCACGCTCTCTTGCGTCCGACTCAGTAATATAATACGCTGCCCGTATTCGTTTGGTTCCAGTTGTTCAAACTCGCACCACCAAAGCTACCAAGTCGGCCCGGAGAGCGTAAGGGACAGCACAAATCAATCGAGCCAGGGGTGGAGCACCATGATGAAATAGAAAATAGATGCCGGGCCACTCGATAAGCAATGGTAGTACTTGGCCGAGTCCCTCCCGTCGCAAATGTCATAGGCATGGGACAGCAGAGGAACAAATTTAGCATTGCGTCGAGGTGCCCCAATGCAATGCGAAGTCGCATACAGACATACCTGCTGATGCATCAACAAGACGCGGCTGTCGGCTCTCTGCAGCAGAAGCAGCAGAACTAACCACACAGGCTGCCTGACGACTGCACCTGCCCCGTTTGTTCGCATGGGCCCCGATGTTCCAGCCCGTGATACAATTAATCTGGGCAAACTTGAGGTACAAGGTAGCGTAACGTGCTGCGTCACGGCGCAACCCCAGACAGACTCGGACAATGGCTGGAATAGGAGACACAAAACTGGGCGTGTGCGCTTTTACCGTGAGCCAGAGCAGATGCAGAAGGCACATGCTCGGTAATGACAGCAATCGGGGCAATCGATTGTGGACAGCAGCAGGAGTTGATGATGCACTCTTGCACACTTGAATAATCTCAAAGCTCCCTCCCATTTGAAGTTTGGCCGCTGCCTACGGATACGGAGTATGGAGTACAGACACACAGACACCAGTTCGGCCCCTTGTCGACAACCACGGCCAACAAGAGCCGGTGCAGCTCCTTCTCTCCTTCTCTCCTTCTCTGTTCGCGCCTGCTCCGTCTGGTCATTCTTGCCCTGCTCCGTAAGTCTTGTTCCGTACCTAGGTATTTGTGCAAAGCAAACTGGCATTCCTTGACTCCTGCTCCTCCTGCTCCTCCTGCTGCTCCTGCTGCTCCTTCCTGCCTGTTGCAACCTGCCTGTACATGCTGCTTCTATCTGCACCCTCCCCTGCAGTAGCACACCCTCTCGAGAGTCTTGTCCTCTGTTCACCCCACCCCTGGCCCCTCCGTCGCCAGTTCCTAATCCCAGTCTCAGTCCTCCAAGCGCCATGCCGCCCGATAATTTGGAGGTGGAGGGGCATACACACATTCCTTACCTCGGGGCTTGGCTCAGGTACTCTTTGTTCGGTTGTAGGCAGGTATGTACAGTCTGTAGGTACCTAATGTACGTTGCCAAGTACAACA
>JFZS01000280.1:0-33575 GCA_000709145.1 Balansia obtecta B249 | reverse complement strand
AAAAAGAAAAAAGGAAAAAAAAGGAAAAAAAGGAAAAAAAGGAAAAAAAGAAAAAAAGAAAAAAAGAAAAAAAGGAAAAAAAGGAAAAAAGGAAAAAAAAGAAAAAAGGAAAAAAAATAGAAAAAAAAATAGAAAAATAGAAAAAAGAAAGAAAAAAGAAAGAAAGAAAATACCTAGATCAATGTTGTTCTCGGCCATGACTCTGCCGAGTTGTCGAGCCGCCTCTATATGCGCAGGGCTGGCGCCGCTGCTCGAGCCGCAGAAGACGCAAATCTTGGTCCGGGGAGTGTCGTTGCCGGCTCCATTGGTGGTGCCGTTTTGGCCCACGACAAGTGTGTCAGACGACATGCTGGCTGGCTGGCTGGCTGGCTGGCTGGCTTGAGTAGGAACTGGCGCCAATGTAATGAGTGCAAAGCCTTGCTCGGTGAAAGGTGCCGGGTATTTATGTTGGAGGATTGCTCGACGTCAGCACGTCTTTAATAACTGAATGCTGTTTCGTGGAACTAAGTATCTGTCCAAGGAAGGGAATGCGGGGAAAAGGGGAACGCGGCAAGTGGTCCTACCCACGCCGCCCCGCGGAGACCGTGTGGGGCACGTGAGAGCTGCCGGACAAGTGTCATCAGGTGGCTCGCTCTGAAACGGCAGTCGAACGGATTGAGTTCACAATGCCCATGTTCATGTCATGAATCTACACATGCACGGCCGCCTTTCTTTTTTGCGACTGCATAATAAAGATTTGAACGAATAGTTTCGTCCGCTGCGAAACGTGGCCTATATCTAGGTAGGCAGATGTTGTAGCACGCAGAGACATCAGGCCACCAAGGTCCAAACCCCCGGTGCCACAGCTTGTTTGATGTTTTCGCGCGTATCCATGCCCTTTCCGGTTCCGGTTCCTGCCAAAAAGCCAGGAAAGTCTTGGTTAAAAGCCCAAGATGAAACGAGTTGTGGCGTGATGAAAACAGTGCACGCGGAGCCTAACCGAGTTGACAAGGGTTCAAGGGATACAGAGAAAGCACAATGTACTGCAAAGACTTGGTCAAACCAACTACCGGATGCCTCTAAACGGCACTCAACGCTCCGTCGTGGATGGGATACCGGACGGTAACGGATGTGATCAACGGGTAAGTATGTATGTGTCTTGATACCTCCTTTCGCGCCCCATTGGGACCCTGATGTTCCGTGAGAACGTAGCATCTCGCGGAGATCTGGTAGAGCGTACAAGAAACTAACTGGTGCGATGCCTATGAATTTGCGCCAGTCCTCACTTCAACAGCAGAGTCCACTCCCGTTTTCCCGTTACAGCTAGGTTCTTCAACGGCACAATCCTCTGAGATAACTACAGTGGAACCCCTTGAATGATTTTACACCGCAACTTACATGGGTGCTTTGAGCCTATAAGATGTCAGCTTAGGAATTAGTGGGACATAGAGTCGGAGACGGAAGGTTCTTTTAGTATACAAGTAAGTTATCAATGATGAATTTTCTCCCCAAATTAGTGCCAAGCACTGCATGAGGTAACCATGATAAAAACTATATACTCAGTCTGTGCACTGACTAAAGAACCATAATATACCGTAAAAAAAACCATATAAGAACTATAATAAAGCAGACAGTCTAGGACTGCAGGGGTAGTACAATATAAGTAAGTTATAAGGAAAAACAAGTGTCTACATGGTACCCTGTATATCACTTCTATATCTAGTATACACCTCTGTAACAGCAGTAGCATACCTAACTAGGATACTCTAACTCTGGCTGTAAAGAGCTACCTAACTGGTGGATAAAGCAGGGCTTGTAACAGTGTAAAATCACTCAAGGGTTGTATTGTATATATTACCATATAGTCAGGCACTTTGAACTTTTGTATAACCAATGGCCGGATGAATCAAAAGTCTAGTCTAATCATGAAGAGGCTCCAACTTGTGACTTTACGGAAAAGCCTCCCAATAAAGATGTAAAGCGGGAGCTACGCTTCTCTCTGCTCGTTTCAATTCTCAGAGCGCCGCCTTCCTGATGAGCAAGATAGGATAAATCTATATTATCATTATTGTTGCACCAAGTATGACCGAGCTCTTGCCAAAGAAAAGGGGATGGGGGGCGCTCTTGCCTTACATGTGGGGGGCCTAAGGCCCCCACCAGAAGTACCCACCTACCTACGTATGTAGATAATCTTGGCATATTTTTTTAATTTTTTTAATTTTTTTCCCAACAAGCGCAGACCTCTTGCGCTACCATTTGACTCGAAGCACGGAGTGGCCCAAGCTGTGCTGCACTCATACGATTGTGCTCTTTTCGCCGAAAGTCGACATCATGTCCGGCCCTGACCGGGCCATACGTCAGCCCGAAGTCGCGACACCAGCGCAGCAGCAACAGCACGGAGGTGTAAGTAAACTGCCGGCATGCCCCTATTATCCAACTTGCGAGACGCCCAGGCTATTAATACATTGTGCTGCAATAGGGTTTCAGCTTTCAAAAGCTGCTTTTAGGCGGTGCTATCTATCTTACTCTGAACGTGGGTCTCTCGTACTTCCTGCGTAAAGATCAGCGAGGTGTCCAAACAACCGATCCCAGTACCGGTAAACCTATCACCGTCGCCTCCAACCTGGGCGATATTCCTGCCTTTGAGCTCCGGCCGAAGCACCTCGACCAAGGTGCCCAGCATCATCCTATTCCGCGTAAGATTGCGCCAATCTGGCCTCAGGACAGCCATGTCGATATTGTCGTTACGCTCTCCCCGTCTCCCAACCCGATTCCCATCTCTGAGACTCCGGCACAATTCCTGGTGCTACAGGAAAAGGACTTCAACATGGGAAACAGCTCGGAGAAGCGTACAGTGGACACAAAGTTTACTGTCCCCGAATCCGTGCAAAATAATGGAACCCTCTGGGGCCACTTCTACGTCGGCCTTGCAGGCAGCATCCTGGACCCGTATCAGCCTGGCTTCGACAGCGCCAAAGCGTTTTACTTCGCCTATCCTCTGACCCAATACCTGCCCAAGAAAAAGATTGCCAAAACGAGGAACTTGCTAGAATCTAGGAATAAAGAGCAAGACGCTCAAGTAGAGGAGAAGCCATCAGGCCCCATCATCAGCAGCCATTACCACCCCAATGCAAGCTTCTCCTTTGTCCCCGGCATGGGCGTCAAAGAATTCACCCAGATTCACCCTGCCGTCAAGCACTTTCTCCTACTGGAAACTACTGGTGCTCGTGATGGAAGCGGTCAAAACGGCTGGTATTGTAAGTTGGCAGAGATGAAGACTCTTTTTAGTGTCTCCGTACATGAAGCTAACTTTGCAGACCCCATTTTATTCATCAATCAATTCTGGCAACTCAACAGTCACATGCTGGTGCTCAACGAGACAGTCAAAGAGCTTCCTTTGCATATCGACCTCACCAACATGGCCATGTGGAAATTCAGCACCATGGCCTCCATCGACTTGGGCTCCAAGGAAAACGCCCGCAGAGCTGCATTTGGTCAGTCACTGCCCACCGGAGGTGACGGGTCTGAGATTGAGATGATCAAGGAGGTGTTGATTGACACAAACCCCATCTTGCTGGGCATTACAATCATTGTCAGTATTGCACACGTTGTTCTCGAGATGTTAGCCTTTGGTTCCGATATTGCCCATTATCGCAAAAAGAAAGATAATGTCGGCATCTCTGTCCGGTCAATCCTGGCCAATGTCTTCATGCAGACCATTATTTTCCTGTATTTGCTGGATAACTCTCAAAATACAAGCTGGATGATTCTGGGCTCGCAGGTCGTTGGTATTGTCATTGAGTTTTGGAAAGTTACTACCGTGGTGGATGTACGTTTTCGGCCAGCACCGCCTGGATCATTTCTACCCTACACCATTGTCTTTGAAGACAAGCACAAGCTCAGCGAGACCGAGGAGAAGACCAAGGAATACGATGAAATTGCCTTCAAGTACATGTACATCATCGCCGTACCCCTCTTGGTCGGCTACGGCATCTACTCGCTTGTTTACGAGTCTCACAAGTCCTGGTACTCGTTCATCATCACAACCCTTGTTGGATCCGTGTATGCCTATGGTTTCCTCATGATGGTGCCCGCCCTGTACATCAACTACCGTCTGAAGAGCGTGGCGCACATGCCAGCCAAGGCCATGATGTACAAGTTCCTCAACACCTTTATTGACGACCTATTTGCATTCACAATCAAAATGCCTATTCTACATCGTCTCGCGACCCTTCGTGACGACGTCATCTTTTTTGTGTACCTGTACCAGCGATGGGCATACAAAACGGACTACACCCGCGTCAACGAGTTTGGCCAGGGTGGTGATGATGATGAGCAGCCTCTGCTAAAGGAGAAGGCTGACGTAGTCGGGAATAAGACTTCTGATACCAAGCCCGAGGCCAAGACAACCGGCACTCATGCTGGCAAGGCTACCAAGAGAAAGTAGATGTGATGTGAGACAATGACGGGGACAGCAGCGAACGTGCCTCCACTCAGCACCGGTACTGAGGTCCCTCACTGCAATGCCTCCTCCATCGATATTTATGTCTCATAGACATTTTATCAGGAGAGAATGATGCTTGGACATCATGTTTCTAGGCAACACTTGAGACGATGCAAGGGTAGGCTATTTTAGCTCAGACCAAGTTGCCTTATTCGCGTTAGGCGGGCGCACTACGCACACATTTTCCAACGCCTGCCGCTAGAAGCGACTAGCAACATTTGACGCACGGCAGAGGCTGTTGTTTAAAGATGTAGCTCGATAACCTTGTTCCTGATCAATCGAAACAGAAGTAGAAGTGGAGTGGTACTCCGTATGACTAGCCAACTCTGCCAAGTTGTCTCTATTCCCACTATTCCCTCTGATGAAACGCTGCCACACAACAGATCCCACGTATCGCGCATCGATCAACGCAATCAGCAACGCCTTGAGCAGCATTACAAGTAGCATACTAATCAATGTATTGGGCAAGCTACAGGCCGCCTCTATACACATCACGTAAAACTGACTATTTAGGTAGTCCAATTAAGTGCCCTCGGCGGCGTGTTGCCGCCCAAGTTAATTCACCACCATTGCACAGCGTCAGACTCATACAGCTACTGCTTGCATTCTGGCAGCCGGGTCCTCGAGCGTTGGTCCCGGAAGCATGAGACGAGACTTTGTTCTCTGAAACTTTCCCAGAACAGCATAGAGAGGATATCCATCTCCGCATCACGGCGATATTGTGCATGCAGTATCAATGGAGCGAAGAGGCAGAAAGGAACGAAAGAGAAGAAAATCCAATCGGTCAGATGAGGCGTTTATGTGCCGGAGATGCTAATGCAATGCAGATGCATATACAGCTGCGGAAGGGCTTCTTCGCACACATATTCACATTTGGAGAAATCTCAGTGCTCTCTTCATATAAAGAAAGGCCTCTTGGGGAAAACAAATCGTCAAAAGAGAATGAACGAGTTTTGTGTGTATGACTGTATGTAATCTATCTCTGCGCTATATGGATTCTTCGTTTTATTTTTCTTTTGTTATATGACGGACTCTGCCTCTTTTGGTAAAAATTCTGAAAAGAAAACGACGGGCATACTCCAGTCTTTGAAGGCAAGCCTTCTCATTATTGTCACCAAGTTGTGCAACAAGACCGCTGTCAACATCAAAATCGTGACATAGGAGAGCGTAAATACGATATTCTGTTCCTCCCTGTTCCTCTCTTCCGTATCCCATTTCCTTGTTAGTGGTATAGTTCTATCCTATCCGAAAGCCGGCTTTAACGCAAAGTAAGTACATAAGATGAAGAAATGTCATTGTATCATAGGCGAATTGTACATGTTGACAGCATGGTAGCCTGTGAGGTGCTGCAGAAACTCCCATTGCTGCGTCTCCCAGCCGGGCCGTGATACCGATACCGATACCGGCGGCGCCGTCGTCGTCGTCGTCGTCGTCGTCGTCGTCGTCGGGCTTGAGCTTTCGGCGCCGGGTTGGAGATGGTCAGCGCCATCTATGGGTTTACGTATGCTTTCTGACCGAACAAGCTCGACCCGGGGGACGACATGGTGTAAAGCTGGATCCATGGTTGGGATCGAAAGCCTACCTAGCATGATGTCCTCCATGGTGAAGTAGCTGACGAGATGGAGCGTTCGACCGTGGACTAGTATGCTGATGGTCTTTTTTATGAGACCGTCCTGTTTGAACTGATACCAATCCCCGAAGCTGCCGGCAACGTTTGCTGCCGACATGCCGGCGGACCGTTTCCTCCCTGTGCGGATAGTTTTTGGCTTGACGGTGGGCTTTCTCATAGGGTTACAGGAGTCGTCGAGCTCCCGGTAGATGAGGAAGTTGCCCAAGACTCTGCTGGGACCCCATTTCAGTCCGTCGGTCCAGCGTTTGATGCCGGAGCAGCTTTCCTCAAAGATGAGGACGCTCCCGCTCTTGATGAGGGTGTGGTGCTCAGCGTATCGAGGTCGACGTGGAATGCCCTGGATGATGCCGAGGAGGTAGGCTTCGATGATCATGAGGGCATCCGTCGTTGATGCAATATAACCATGCCATGAAGGGATAAGCGGACTACTTGTAGCATTGAGGATAATGGTGTGGTCAACTGTAAAAGAAAAGAGAATGAAAAAGAAGAAGAGCAAGGTTAGTCACGCGGTCATGAATCTTTGTTTCTTTGTCTGCAGCACTATACAAGGATGGGGGATAGAAGTTATGTGGCCGGCGGTCGACCAAGTCTGATTTTTACATACCTATCGCTCCATCCACAGGACTTGCTCGAAAGGTATACATGATCTACAGACAAAGCGAAGAACCCCGGTATCAGGCGGCGGTGGTTTGCCAATCTTTAGAGCAGACAAGACACAGAAATAAGAATCTGCAGTAGACGCTATTGCGGGAGCTTTCTTTCTTATCAGAATTGTGTTCTATCAACGATGAGTTCTATCGGTGGATGATAGCCTTTGGTGTCGCTATCCAGCGAGACATCGGAAGACGGGCAAACGTGAAACTGGGGGCGGGATAAGGGACGCTGATCAACCCTGTGTCAGATTCGATTTCGCTCAGGACAATAAGAGGACAAGCTCGTACTCCATGACCTCTGGCGAAGAGAAGAAGAAGATGATGGGTGGTGGCAGCAGCGGCGACATGTGGCATCGGAAAGAAGGAGGAAAAAAAGAGCAAAGTTGTCTGAACCTATATAGTCTGCCAAGGACGAATCGAAACAATGCTTGCCAGGCTGTGAGAAGACAAGACAAGACAAGGGGACCCCCCCCCCTTGTCCCTCGCCTGCATGGCATCTGGACCAGTTAAGCTCGCGCACGATCGGCCGTAGCATCGGTCGTAGTAGTACCGGTTGAGCTTGGGCAAAACGGCTTTCAGGTTCACTGCAGGAATTCAAGTCAGATCTAGCCTTGTCCAGTCCAGCCCCGGCATTACCGTCTTTGCGCTAGTTCCTGGAGGAGTTGACGAGAACAGCAGCAGCGGCAGCAACAACAACAACAACAAGGAAGACAAAATATGAAAGACAAAGAGAAAAAAAATATATATAACTTGAGAGGGAAACAGAGGTTGGCAAGCTACTACTTCTGCTGCTTTCTCTAAAATAATAATAATAATAATAATAATAATAGTAGACATGGAAATAGAAAACGAACGAGCCATGTGATAAGGGGGGGAACACAGTCGACGAACTTCTAAACCCAGGATTTCCCACAACAGAACAAAGGACGTGGTCATTTCCCAAAACGGACGCCAGTCAGCTCTTCCCTCTTCTTGCACTCTGACCGGGGGGGAGGGGGGTAGGACAGATGCTTAGACCGGTTTTTTTTTTATAAATAATATCTCTTTCATCTCTCTGGCGATAGCGAAGATCGGAGGAGAAGACAAGACAAGGTAGGACACAAACCCGGTTACGCGGCAAGGGGACCAGACCCCTCGAGTCAGCGGATACAACACGCTACTATGCCCCTGTACGACGGCTTCATGACAAGTGGGCTCGGGGGGGGGGGAAGGGAGGGAGGGGAGGGTTTGGACAATGGCATTTGGTACTTTGTGGACGTGGATTTGCCAGCTTTGGGCACGGGAAGCCCCGTGGGAGAGAAGAGGAAGCTTTGGTCTCGCGATTCTCTTCCGTCCCGGCTTTGGAGGGGAGGTGGATGGGGGTTGGGGGCTGGTGCCGGATGAGGCATCTCGCGATGCTTCACGACTTGCGGGCTGTGACGAGAAACGTTTGTGCGTCGTGCCTCTTTCTGTCTGGCAATGAGAAGATATCCCCATACATGGGGGCTTGCGATGGCAGCCCTGGCAGGCCCTGTCCTGTCCCTGTCGGGCCATACTCATTTGCGGCGACAACGACTCTCCGTCTCGTCTCCATAACAACTTCATTTCCCACACGCAAGCTGGCGAGCAGGAAAGCACCCTGCCCAGGAGCGGCAAAGCGCAGCAGTTTGACAGAGACGCCTGTAGCGCAGCCAGTCCCGAGGCAACGAAACGACCGGGATAGCCTGCCCCGGCAAGGCAACGCGTCGACGGGGAACGAGCCGCCTCGATCCCAGCCCGCTGTCATGGAAGCGTCCAAGCAGTTGCTGGAAGGCTTCCAAGGGCTTCTTATTCTTCTTCTTCTTCTCCCCTCGCTTCCCTGTGGGTTCTCGGGCATGTTTGCATGCTTGCATATCCTGGCCAGCTGCAACGCAACACGATGTGACCAACAGGGAAGGGCGAAACCCAAAAAGGATCCCGTCAGCGTTTCTCTCTCTCTCTCTCTCTCTCTCTCCTCATTCTGGAAGGCCCTTGAAATGAAAATGCCACTCCGGCATGTCCCGCGGTTTTCTGGCTCGAACCCCGTGCTTGCCCCCCTCCCCCCCCCGTCCTACTTTCTGGCCTCAGCTCGGCGTGACGGAGGAAAAGATCGGGAGGATAACTGCAACGTACGCTAGGTTCTTGGGTGACCTATCATATGCCTGCCCGGCCCCTTTACGCGCACCCGTTGTGTGTATGTATGTATGTATATTTGATGTTTTATACTTTATATTTCTGGTTTTTTAAAATTCGTCGGAAGTACCGGATAGGCATTTTTGCGCCACTATAACTAAACTCCGTAACGCGAAGACGGGGTTTCGTTCCTGGCCCAAAACACGGTCTTGACGATCGAGACTCTGCTCGTTGTGAGCTGAACTGGATACCGGTGAACGCTTTGATATGGCCCTCTTTTCGCGTCCGAGGGCCGAGTGGTGTTGCTGCTGCGACGGCAACGGGCCGGCCTATCATGTATCATGCTACGGAATATTGCCTTTCGATGGCCCATCGTGTCACATCTCATTTTACCCAAATGCCGTGTTTTCTGGTGAAGGGGATTCTGCCCGAACTGCCTATTCAAGAAATGGTGATGAATAGAGATTTCTCTCTTTATTTTTAAACAAAAAAAATTAATATCAGTTTGAATTGTCTTGCCTTGGGTCTAATTAGATTTAAGATTTAGATTTAAATTTAGACTTAGACTTAGATTGGGTTTAGAATAAGAATGAATATCAGTATTAGGTACAGATTAGAGATATTATCCAGTTACGATTTAATTATCTATTCATCTATTCCTCGATGCAGCTATGTACACTATCTACGTATCTATTTATACTCTCAACTTCCGTTCATATCCCCCTCTGTATTCCCACCCATATCCCCTCTCACTTCACGTCAAAGCCAGGGGGAGGGGGGAGGCCACGATCGGTCTGCTGCTGACCGCCTCAGAGAACAACCAAACGACGCCAAGGAAAAAAAAAACCCTCTTCTCGCCGTTTCAAAACTGACACAAGTGGCTTTCCGTCCTATCGAGCCCCCCCCCCCCCCCCCAGCATGCAACAGTCACCGCGCCGGCCCGGCAGAATTCCTATCCGCTTGACTCGCTTAACGACACCGAAGCACGGAGGCTTCAAGATTGGCAGAAACGGTCAAGATGGGGGAGATTTCCGACCACTTGGCTAGCTGGCTCTAGGCACGCACACGTACCTGGCTCGGCTCCCCTCTGCCTGCGTCTGGCCAGGGGGAGGGGGGGGGAAGGGACCATACTAGCTTTTGCGCTCTGCGCTGGGGCCCAGCCGATGGAATTTACGACCGAGTTTGCCCCGCGGGACGCAGGTTCGTGTTGCAGACTGAATCATGAACCTGGACTTGGGAACGGCCCATGGCAGCTAGATTCTAGATTGCTCGTGGTCCTGAGCCACGCACGCGAGGTATACGGCGGGACGGAGAAAGTCATGTCTATGACGCCGCTTGCCTTTTTAACCGGCTCAATTTCAGTCCAGTTCAGGATTGAGATGGGAGATAGGGAGGAACGAAGGAACCCAGGGGGAGAATTTATTTTTTTATTTTTATTTAGTTTTTTTTTCTCTGTGTGTCCCCTACTGTGCGGGTTTTATTTGATTTGATTTGATTTAAAAACTTTGACGTTATCTTTTGCCCTTTGCCCCCTTGCTGCAGCAGCAGCAGCTGCTGCGCAAGGACGAAAACAAGTGAAACGGCAAACTGGATGTCCATGTCGCTACTTGTGACGGATGGCGATTGCGCTGCGCCGAGACGAGACAACTGGTTCATCTGTTGTTGAATCTCACTCTATTTTACTCCACGTGATACTATGTTTTTTATTATACATGGTAGGTGTATATACGGCCGTACGGAGCAAAAAAATCTACACGTTTATGCAGAGTACCTGGGCTGCCTGGGTACGTTGATATATTCCACAGAACAGGAGATCACGTATACGCACGTGCCGGAAGGCGCACACAGCACACAGCACACAGCACACAGTTCCATGACCGGAGCCTCACTCTGGCGATGGGGCAAGAAGCAGAAGAACGGACCGTCTTCTGATGGCGTCGTCTTCGGGCCTAAGCCGTGACATCGTTGCGTGATGGCGTACAGCCAACCAGGCCCCTTGGGAGCTTCACCGGGCCGGCACTTGGTTGCAGCGTGACGAACGAGCAACGGAGCATGGCAGAGCCCCAGCGCACGGACTGGTCAATGGGTTTGGCGGTTAATCTGAAGCCTGAGCGCGAGCAAGATTGCAAGGGTTGGGATGGGACGCTGTCTTGTCTCACTCAAACTGCAGAGGTGACGTTGGAAGGGCTGCTCCGCAGAGTGTGGTCTCGACCAATCAAAGGGCCATCACTGGGGGTGGGGCAAAGGTTCTTCGTTTTATCCCCAAGGACAAATCAGGGTCAACCAACCAGCTTCATGATATGGAGCAGCTTTGCGTGCCTCCTCCACGGCAGGAAGGACAGGACAGAGCAGAAACAGCAGTCTTGGCTCGTTCCTTTTTCTCGCTCGGAGCTAAAGAGTATGCCATGGGGGGGTCGGCATACAGACTATGCGGTGCTGCTTTAGAGTTGGTCGGACGTCATTGTCGGTTGGCCAAATCCGGTGCACGGCACCCTGTTCCGCTTGCCCCCCCCCCCCCCTCCCCCGCCCCCTTTCTGATCGTGACCATCTTTGACCTTTGATTGATCCCTCGAGCATGGCAGGCAGCCGGAGCGGGTCGCGACTTGCATCGACCGTGGACAAGCTGAACATGATCTGAAGTAAGTGCCTGCAGAAAAAGGAAAAAAACGGCTTAGCTTGCAGTTACCCACCGCTCTTTTGATCAAGGACCGACGATGAGACGGCAGATTCGAAGAGAGGAACTTGAGTTGACAGCTGGCCGAAGCTGAGTCTAGATGGGGCCGTTGTGGCACAGGGGACAGGCACGTGTGGCGTATGGTGAGTATATTGAGGTACCCTTCTAGAGGGGGGCCCGCATATCCAGCTGCTTGTTCCAATCAGGACTGGCCGAGCGGGACGTACTGCAGGCGTACTGCAGACGTACCGCCTCGCTACCGCCTCGCTACCACCATCTTGGGCACAATCACCAAGTCTTTTTTCTTACTTGTCGTCTTTTTCTCCAATCGACCGCGCGTGATGTGCCTCTTGTGGCCAGTCCAGAAGCTGACGAGTACCTTGATTACGGTGACGCTTCCAGGGAAATGAAAACTACACCTTTTTTGTTTAATTTACCCTATTGGTCTGGCCCCTATCGCAATCAAAAGGGAAACGACTGGACTGGACTGGGTAGGTAGGTAGGTAGGTAGGTAGGTACCTTGACTTGATTACGCAAAACAGTACTCCGTGCTGATACGTACCTATGTACCTATGTACCTACCCAATTTGCTCGCGGGCTAAATACGTGTATCAGACAGTCCCTCCTGTCTCGTGTTATTCGATTGGCCAATCTGGCAAATCTGCGTCCTGGACGCTCCTGCATCTTCGTAGACGTGGGACGCTACCGGCGTGTTCTCGCTTGTTTCGCACTGGTCGTCGTCTGCACGGCACGTGGCCAACTGTCTTGTCACCTGTCAACACTGTCCTGTGACTGTCACCGCCCGCCATGTCGACCAAACGTCGACAATGAATCTGTGCTGATCACGTCTGCCCTGGTTCACAAAACAGCTTCGTGGTTTTTTTTTTTTTTTAATTTATCGGCCGTCTTGGAAACTCCACGCCGAAAGATGATTTCCGACGACTTCACGGATAGAAGAAACCTGTCACATCTACCAAGAGGATCCCGTTCACTTCTCGCCGCCATCCGACAGACGATGCCCCGGGATTCCTGTGCGTCCAAGGGACCAAACGACAACGACACATCAGCCTCGTTGGCAGCCTCGTTAGTCTACCTGCGGATAGATACGCATACAGCTCATAATCCCGCCCCTACATGATCTGTCTGATCAGCCTCGTCTAGTGATTGGCTCTCGTTCAAGAATACCCTTGCGGCTGCTGAACTCCCCCGCCCCCCCCCCTTATATGCAACTTCTCGACCCGCCATATCCCTCCCCCCCCCCTCACCGAGGCCTACAGGACTTCAACGCAAAAAACGTGGTTCCAACCTCAACTCGGCTAAGATTGCGATTGTAACCTGGCGTGATGCAAGCAACTGGTCAGTGTCCTCCTGTTCATGTTAGGTCTTGGATGTCGTGGATGCCAGCGTGCCGGCAGAAGACGACTATTCCGCGCTCAATCAATCAGATCTCGACCAGCCTATTGCTTGACCGGCACGGTGGGCATTGTGTCATGCATGCATGCATCAGTCTTGTAGCAATGACACAGAGGGACGGCGGAAATAATATATGCCCAAACCGCAGAGGTATCCTGAGATCATCCCAAGTGCTCACGTTCCTACATACCTTCCTACCTAGGTACCTGGGTTGATGGCCCCCAACTCCGCACTTCAATCACCTCGGCATACCGCCACTAGATTAGGTGTTACCAGGTCGATACGCAGGTACCTTGACGATCTACATACCTATATCTAGGTACATACCTGCCTGCTGCCTGCCTCCTGCCTACCGCCTGCCTACCCTGGCTTCACCGGCTGAGCTGTCAAGGCCATGCAGCAGCAGCCCATCCCGCGGCATAGCCAAGAAGAAACAAGCGAGAGAGAACCTGATCAGCCAGCGGCCGTTCCATCCACCATATTTCATCATGTAATCTTCATGTGTACGATGGACCATGGACCATGGCCCGCCGCAGAACTTCCCGAGCTGGCCAGCCAGCAGAACTGTAAAGTCAGACGCATCAAGCAGGGTACCTTCCTTCAAGTCCTTCCCCCGAGTCCTTCAAGGAGTGACCTGGGTAATGCGCGACTCGCTAGGAGCACACGGGAAAGGGGACGACGCCTTGACCAACGCGAAACGTTACATCTCTAAGTGAGATCTGCTTGATTTGCAAACAAACCACCGCTGTGGACAGTGGGCGTGAAAGCAAGTGTTGGATGCCCTGCATCTTGGATAATGCTGCTGGCTGAATTTCAGCCTGCCTTGTTCGCGTCTTTCACCCAGCCAAAGCAGCCAACAGTGCCCAACTCGACACATCAGCGACGTCGACGTCAATGACGAGATCCTTAAATGCCGTCCAGCCGACAATGCTCAAATCTCGATACATCAACTGTATCAGAGGCCTCAACGGGCATCAACTGCCGAGTGTTTCGACCATGCCTCTGACATGAGAGAGCGTCCCGCCACCTTGCCAAAACATTGCCTCACCTCTCGTGGCGGGGAGTTTCCCGCCCCGACTTGCCCTCCGCAACCTGCGACGCATCAAGTTCGCCAATTGAGCAGGAACCATGTCAGCGCACGCGCGTTGCCTTTCCCTGAGCGGTCCATAAAGCCTTAAGATGAACTCTGAATGTACCTCTCCATTGAAGTCATACCATGGGCATGAAAATATTTTGCTTGATGGAGCGAATACTGTGTTCATAAATCACAGTCTACACCTCAGTAGTAGCATGCATGCATGCATGTCCAGGAAGACAGAGAGCAACGATGAGGTCAAACAATCCATCTACTTTTGACTATGCTCTCTCAGGTTCACCTCAAACTGCTGCAGACGATAAAACAAGTGCCCCACGACTCGATAGACGCTGATGAATTAGTTCCTCGGCGAGACCCGAGTGGCCGCCACACAACCCGCCTCATGCTACGTCTAGATCATCATGTGCGCCAACCATCTCGGAACGTAAGAGCAAGCCTAACAGGGGTAGGCACTAAGGGATAAAGCTTGCCATGCACATGGAGAAGATCCTCTGCAGAAATTCTGCAGGAGTCATTGTGATGGCTGAAGAAGATTAGGCTATGGTGCCGCCAATCGATGCCTGTTTTGGAGACGGGACTAATAGTGGCATGGGGGGGGGCATCGTGCGGCGGAATATACGGAGTAGAGGACTGGCATTTAGCCAACAGTCCCCCGGTCACGACAGACAATCGGGCACATAGAAAGGGCCACAGCATTACATGCGCTCCTTCAGTCTTTGGGTGTTCGAGGCTCGTCTTGCGCAAAGAATGGGGTCGCATCTGCAAGCATCTGCACTCGTTTCGTGCGACGCCATTTCACCCAGCTGTGTTGCCGCTACTGTAGCACCCGGGGAGCCCTATCTGAACCGCGGTGCGGTCCAAGACGTCACTCGTTGTTCGCGCCAACGGAGGAGGTATCTTGTCCCCAGCGTACTCCGTACCACAGTCATGTTGCCTAAGAAGCTGGCTCCGGCACTTTCGCGCTCGCAAGCCTCGACGACAGTCCCGAACAGATGAGCCGTGCCTGCGTACTAAAGAGCCATGCCTAGCGCTGATACATTCCTTCGGCCCATGATGGAAATCGCAGCCACCGACCGTAGGATCGACGGACAATACGACAGAGCTATCCCGCCACGCATTGCACTCACTCGCCGTCAGGACAAGTGTCGTGCCCAGGCATCAGCGCCATGATCCCTCCGCAACTGTAACCAACCGACGATCCCGGAACCCTCCTCGTCCTGGTAGCTGGTTCAATCGAGTGTCGGCACTTCCGAGGGCCACCTCGACGCAGGACCAGCCGCCACCAACCTTCAAGCACTGCATAGATCCGGCCTGAAGATCATGGCGAATGGGACATTAGGAGGCTAGTTTGAATGCCAGGAAAGGTAGAGAGAGCATATCGGATATGGGGAAATGTGCGGCATTGAAGCTGAGCGTGAAGTTCGGCTGTCGACAGGAGCAGGATTGCATGTAGTCACTACCTCGTACTGGTCGCGATTGCACATCGAACTCATGCCCTGGAACATCCAACGCCAATCGTTGTCCGATCCCACAATAAGTAGCCGGCTGCGCCCATGTCCATCTTCTGCCGCTTCGTGCTCTACATGGCGAGATCCTTTGTAATCTGTAATATAAACAAGCAATGGCTGTCATTCTGCACTGTGCGGCACGTGCTTTACGAACCGAGAATTTTTATATAATCGTTTCTCCATTCGAGAACGCAACTGTACATGCCGTCCAACTGCTTTGGGGCGCCTAGTCGCTTTTTTGTTACACCATACGCGTCTGCAACTCTTTGCTCTCATCGCGCAAACCCTTCAACTGCTTGTCGAAATCCCTGTTCACCCACTCCCAGTATGAAGTCCACGCTCCCGCTGTGCCCACGTTATTTGTAACGGCTCCCGCATTGCCTGTCATGGCCTTCATCTTATCCCCGAGTAGAAGCGTCACCCTAAGCACGCTCTTGTTTGCTTCCTCTTGCTTCTCGACGTCTTGTTTGACGGCATTATCTTTGAGCTTGATGGACAAGACCCCCCTGTAGGCTTCCGCGATAGAATCCAGCCTGCGAACAGTCTCGTCGGGATCAATCACAATCAGTTTCGTAACCATAAGATTGCAAAGCTGTCGAATGTCGTTGTCATCTTTAAGACCAGCCACGACTCGGTCATAAAAGTCAATGTTGTTAATGCGAGTAAACGCCGTCTCCATGAGCGCATACAAAGTCTCGTAGGCACTCTGTTATCATCATGGTCAGTAGACGTGACTAATCTGGGAGGGAATAGTACGTGTGAACCTACCTTTCGAACTTCCAGACCATCATCGACCAAGTGCTTGAATGGTCCCAGCATGACCTCCTTGACCAATTCGGGTTTGATTACAGATTCGGCCAAGACCAGTGGCATGAGCTCTCCAAGATGAGGCAGAATGAGCTCAGGCTTGTTGTGAGCAGCCGAGTTGAGTGTGGACATTGCAAGTCTGCGGATCTCGGTATCCGAGTCTTGTAGCACAGTCAGGAGCATGTTGATGAGCATGGTCTTGAGCATGGTGTCAAAAGCGTCCCCACTCTCAGGCAAAGTATAGCGCACCGCTTGAACAGCCATGCCTCTGATCCCCGGCGACTTGTCCTTGAGGAGAGACTACCTTTTGTATTAGCACTATCGATTTTCAGCGGGCCGTCGAAGCAGGTTTCAAAGCTTACTTGTAACTGAGGCATGAATGTGCCGGGATCAACCGTCACTAGCCGTCCCACACACTCTGCACAAACAACTCTGTTGTCGGCCGTCTCTGAGGCTTTCAGTAGCTGAGTCCAGATGGCAACAGCATGCTCACGCAGATTGGCCGATTGAACAGTGACGGATTGGAGAATCTCCTTGATAGATTGAATTAGAAGGTACTGCGTATTTCCACCGACTTGCATCTTCTCCAAAATGATTGGGAGAAACTGTGCGACGTCTCCAGACCCAGCACGGCCGAGAGCAATCGCGGCGGCCAAAGATGTCTTGTCAGGTTCAGAGTGAAACTGCTTCAAAAACAAGTCGGGCTTCAGCGGGGACTTGGAACCCAATCGCATGCCTGTCTCTCCAAGCACGGCAAGGGCGAGACTGACACGAGCCTCATCGCCGCTCTTGGAGCTGTTTTGAAGCTCGGATATGAAGTTATCGATGGAAACTCCGGCAGAGCCACTTCCCGTGACCAAAAGAGTACCGATAACCTTACCGACGACGGACGGGTCACCATATACGCTGACATCATTGAGCAGCCCCTTCATAAGGGGCTGACTCATACCACTCTCGCCAATCTTGGCTACAAGCTCCAGTATCTGGACCAACACAATGCTGGCAAAGTGAGATTTTAGGAGCTGGCAGAGAGAGGTGACCAAGGGTTTCGATACAACGACCTTGGGATGGTCTTGCGCGAGCGTTGCGAGGATCAGTAGTGCTGGGCTTAAAAGATGCGTGTCACTGTTAGTGATCGCTGGCATTAACGCCGAGACAACTGCCTCAACTGTTCCTTGGCCCAACCCATCTTTGATGGCAGGGGACAGAACCATGTGCTTCATGGCATTGGCACTCGATCCGCGTAGCGACCTGTTGGACTTGCGAAGCAAGGCCGAAAGCTCAAGCGCAACCTCCCGAACCCAAGCGTCCTCAAGCTGGTCAGGTTTGGTTGCCAACGCTGCCACATGATCAATAGCGCGTACAGCTGCGAGTCTCGTAGTCTCGTTCTTTAACCTTTCACGCAGGATGTCGAGAGCCCTTTGACGATCGCCGTCTGACAAGAGACTCGAGTCTTCAGCTAGAGTCCTGGAGACCGCAACTCCAAGTGCGTGGATAGCTCTTTGCCGAACTTCCGCATCTGCATCATTCGCAGTGCATCTATCCGTGATAGCTTGATAGAGGGATTCTAGTTCTGCCTTGTACTTGGAGCCCGAATCTCGTGAACGTGGTGGGGTTATGGCCTTGACAATTTCCTCAGCAGTCCTGATAGCTTCGCTCGAAATTTTATAAAACCTGTCGTGGACGGCGGTTTTCACACCCGCAACAATCTTCGTCAGATGCGGTTGTAAGACAGATGACGGATGTGTCTTGGCAATGTCACTCAAGAGCCTCAGCGTCGCCACCCGCAGGGTGCCAGGAGTTGCAGATGCAGAGCCACCGGCCGCAGCGAGTGACGAGGCCATGGCACCATGACCAGTTGACTTCGCAGCTTCGAGAATAGGATCAATAAGGTCAGCAAAGAATAAGGCAATTCCTCCGGATTGCACAAGCACAATGTCGTCAAGCAAGTTAATGATCGACTGCTTTGTGGGTACTGCTTTCCCTTTAAGCTGTTTAATGCAGGCCTTGACAATTGAGGGGGTAAGCTGAGCCAAATCAGCTCGAGGACCCGTTGCAGGCACCTTCTCCAAAACTGGTGATGTGAGGCCAGAGCCAGCCATGAATTGGGATACCGTCGTAGCTGCTCCAGCGCTGCTTTGACGCCGCCTCTTGCGGTTGAGTGGCGCCTGTGGAATGGGAACGGGCTCTGCGTCATCCAGAGAGAGATTGGCAATGTGCAGTCCCTCACCAGTCTTGCGAACCAAAAGGGAAAGTGCCGAGATCACCTCCAGGCGCACACTCTCTTCGCGTTCATCTATGCGCTTGATGAGGGGAGGAGCAGCTTGCGCGTAAAGGACGCCATTATCCAGCAGGTCTCCGCTGCCACGAGTCGAGATGAGGACATGTAGTGTTTTGGCGGCACACCGGCGAACCTTCCAGCTCGCATCGTCATCATCGTCTTCGAAACCGTCGTCCGCATCAAATTCATCGTCTCCTTCGTCTTCGGCTTCGTCATCGTCCATGTCAACATCTCCGTCATCCTCATTGACCGCATAATTAGGGTCGTACTTGATATATCGTAGAGAGGACATGATGACGTCATCTGTAAAGGGCCGCATCTCTTGGGGGCAAGAGGTTAAAAATGCCTCGAGTGAGACTAGAGCTGCTTCTCGTACTTCATTGAACTCCAAGGCAAGGTCATCGCCATCACTGATTTTCTCAATATGAGCCTCAAGCTCCTTCTCTGATAGAGCCTGCAACAGGAACGGGGTGGCTTTCGCAATATGTCGTCCAAACCGAACTGGTATTGAGCGAGCCATGCTGCCCATGATGGAGATGCAAAGACGTCGCGTCACAGCGCTGGTGCTGGAGTCAGCTAGTCTTGACGTCAGTCTCTGAATAACATCGTCCAGATGCTCATCGGTGAGGTAAACGGCGAGCATGGATATGGCGATAACGGCTCGCTTCTTCACTACTGACATGCACTTTTTGCTCTCAAGCAACTGCATCACCATTTGCTGCATTGCTTCGACCTCGAACGGCATGAGAAGGGTGCCAAAACACCGAACCACCTCGATCAAAACATCAACAGTCTCGGGATTGATGTCATTTCCATCTTGAAGCAAAGGAGCCAGAGGGTTCGGAAGGGGGCCCTTGCTAGAGGACCGAATCTGCAGTGATCCCGGGCCAGATCCAATCAAGTGAGGTATGAGTGCACGCTTAATGGCCTCATACGCAGTGTTGACATCGTTCGAAATAGGAATCCCTGGTATAGGGCGAGGGAGGGCAACTATGACGGATCGGAGTGCGAGAGAAGGAACAGAATTGTCCACAGAATTCTTCAGTTTCAAGGACGATACTTTGTCAATCATGGGAGCAATGATCGGTGATGGAATTTTGCCGACCAGGGGTCCTAAGCTACAAAAAGCACAGTCAGAAATCGTACGGGAAAATAAAGACCGCTTTTGCGAGAACTGACCACTTTATTGCCAAGTTTTGAACCTCTCCATTTTGGTCGTCGAGAGTTTTGATGATACCATCGACTGCCCGAGCGGCTGTGGTGTAATCGTGCTGTAAAAAGTCAGGTTTCGCAGCTTCCAATAATTGTAGCAAGTCGTTCAATGACATGAAACGAAAGTCTGGATCTGAGTCCCCGAGCTTCTGTAACAGGGACATGACCGCCTGGGGCGAGGTATTTATGCTTGAGGTCGCCATAACCGCGAGCGAGCTGCTGCTGGATGCAGGTGAATGGAGGAGGTAAAGTGAGGACGAACGATTACGGAAGAATATTGAGTACGACAAGTATCATGTATAAGTGATTTTCTGCTACTTCCAGATCAGTGTAATGGGCCTAGACATGACATAAAATCATAGAGTCGCCAGATACATATGCAGATGTGATCAAGGCGGCTCGGTCGAGGTGGTTGTGGTGGGTTTGACGTGCTACAAGCTCCAGGCAACGCGCGCGGGACATACAGTAGATAAGATATTATTATTACAGCAAAGTTGGAAGGTGGGGAAGCAGCAGGGCGGGCAGGAGCAACCCGATCTGAAACGGAAGCTTCGTTGACTGCCCCACCATTTCGCCCAAGCTCGGTGGCCCGCTTTCTTCTGAGGGCACAATGATGAATGATGCGAAGTTGCATCAATCAACACGGTCACCTATTGTCATGCCCTAAGCTCCCAACTCAGATAGCCTATGCCTCCAGTATCCCTTACGAATCGGATCCCACCTTTCCCACAGTCTCTGCAAACACAACTTCGCCTTGGCCTTGTCCCCAGACTGGCTATACGCATCTGCCAACAAGTCCAGCGCATGCGAGCTCTTGACGTCCTCATCTTCTCCGCCCAAGTCCTTGACGAACTGTTCTGAAAATCCCGCAACATCCGTCAAAGATCTACCGGCCTTGACAAGGACGCCACGCAGATAATTCCAGCTAGACTGATTCTGTGGTGCCAACAGTATTTTTTCCTTGGCATAATCCAATTCCCTATCGATGGTGGCAGCGGGGACTTTCGGATCGTGCACCGTAGCGGGCAAGGCCGGTGTAGAGACAGCAGGGTCAGAGAAGACGAGGAAAAAGCGATGAGCCCAGGCGGAATTGTTGCGGATGTCGTCCTTTATCAGATTTTCAGAGGCCTCCAGCTCGACGGGATTCCACATGCCCAGTTTCTTCACCAAGTACTGCCGGTAGGACCAGACGTGATAGTTCTTGGTGTCTTCCTTTAGCATGGTATTAATGAACTGGACTTCAGTTCTGGCAAGCTCCTTAATAGCCTCGTCGTCAGAAGCAATGCTGGGAAAGTAATAGTCCATTAGCAGTTGACGGTGGTGCCAAATCTGATAATTCTTCAAGTTTGATAGGGCCACTTCGTTGAGCCAGTCAATTTCTTCTGGGACAGAAAGGCCTATGGTCTGCATGATTTTGAAGCGATATAGCCAGACGGTGTAGTGTGCAGGATTCATGGAAATAACATGCTCGGTGAGACGAAGACACCGGGGTGAACACTCTTGCGCGGTCATGACAGCGCGAAGGTATGAGACGGCTAGGACTCGTCAGCGATATCACGGGCAAAAAGTCATAGTCGAGGGTGCCCACCTTCAGCGTAATCATCCGGATAGGCGATTTTGGCGAGCGCATCGTCAGGTTCACTATGGGGAATGGGGATTACATCGTCCCATTCCGGATCGTTGGCGAGCGAGCCCGTAACCTCTCCGTATAGGTCCCGTCTTAAAGCTGCCATTTCTTGCCTTCTGGCCTTCTCGTCGGCAATATCCTCGCCAGACATTTCACCGCCGTTAGTAAGTACTTTCTGCCTCTTGGACAAGAACTGTCGGTGAATGATGTCAAGTGCAGACAGTCGAGCTTGCTTCAAGGCTCGTTGCTGAAAGTCCACGGGCTTGAATGTGCCGATATCTCGACCACTCTTGTCTTTGCCCCAGTCGTAGTCCTTGCGCAGTCGTCGAATAGGCAGGCCGTCCTTGTTGACCTGCTTCCAGTACTCTCTTTCTGCTTTGTTTGAGAAGGAAATCTTGTGGCAGGCTACAGGAAGAATAAGCTTGGTGTATGTATACACTGTCCTTTCCTGCGGACTCAGGCCTGAAAATCCCACTTCCTCAAATCTCTGTTCGGCAGGGTTCGTCTGGTAAAAGCGCTGAGTCGTCCGATCGCCCACGGTTTCCGGGACAGGTTCCAGAACTTGGCAAGGTCTCTCGTCAGCTTTAGTAGTCGCAACTCGGTCAAGGGCGAAGGGAGTCTATTACCTTTGGGCTCTGCGTTGTTCGCCTTGCCAGCCACTTTTGCCTTGGGCGGCATGTTTGCAGCTACGATGGTGGGGTAAAGGATGAAAGAATGCAGAACCGGGCTTGCGGTCAAGCGATTGTTCTCGATGGCTCCACCAGTTTGTTGTTTATCGCCTCTCTACGCCAACCTTTATGAATTCAGCCAACTTGTATATGGATTAATCAAATCACCAGATGTGTGGGCAAGTAAGGCCACTTCCACAAAGCTCAGCTCATTGTATTACACTTATTTATGCTTTTAATCCCTCCCCTCCATTACATGCGCCAGCGCTATGTGTGCCTCCTCCCCTGTACAACGCCGTGTTGCCAGCCATTTCCCGCCGGAGATTCTTAATATAAAATTGATAATCACCGTACAAGCTCACATTGTAAAAAAAAAAAAAAAAAAAAAAATCCACGGCGATGATGGGCCGTTGTAACCTCTCTATCAAGAGCGCAAATTTGGGCGGTAATCTGCCGAAACCCCTCAACCTGCATCATAACCGTCGCGTGTCCCCGGCAGCCATATGTCATAAAGCGCGGAAGTTCTGCGACATGATGAGCCAACGCTTCAGGCCACGAGGGGCGTTCCTTGCCATTGAATCCCAGTTCGGTACGAGGACAAACGTCTCGTTGAACATCTTCTGCGGGGCGTCTCTACCCTTGCCAAATTGCACTCTGCCCATGGTTGTAACCACAATGCTCATCCGCCCGCCATTCTTCTCGACTTTGTTATTATCGTGAATATTCTCCGGCGCACCGTACTGTGAAGAAGGATTAATGACCTGCGCATCTAGAGATTCCACCTCATAGCGAACGCCTTCGCCTTGTGCGTCCAGCAATGTGGAGTAATCAGCGGGCGTGGCCACGAGAGAGCCGTTGATCGAAATGTCGGCGGCGACTGGGTACTTTGGCGAAGAGTTGACGTAGAATTGTAGGAGTTTTGATCGGGTGTTTATGGCGTGATAGTAGTGGTTAACAAATGTTTCGGCAGCTAAAATGCACATTTGGTCAGAACAAATTTGTATTAACGACGTCAAGAATACCTGACCACTGACCTTCACTAGAGGTCTTGACCTCTGTGTCAGTTTCGGGAAGCGGCATACTGTATTGTGGCTTTCCTGGGTTGGCGGTAGGAAATTTGCGACGAGAGAGGGAGTAGAGTTGATGGCGTAGGAATCAAGTGACGATGGCGCAGATTGACCGATTCAAACACAATGGGACGAATTCCAACTAGCACACAGTTTACGTAGGTTCTCAATTCACACGGTGGAGCTAGTTCTTGGACCCCTGCACGTCGTCAGCTCTAACAAATTGCCATCGCACGCTTGACACCGCACGCCTGACACCGCAGCTGTGGATGAAAATGCGTATGAAGCCATTGTCGTTGCAGGCCTTGAGGGGGCTGCAGCGATGCCGACTCAATACTTCATTTTGGCCACAATGGACTCGCACCAGCTGTCGATTGAGGGGCGTCACGCAGCGTCGTTGGAACAGCGCCGACAAAGCCTCTCCTTCCAACAAGCCGTACTACATTACGACGCCCATATTCTACGTCAATGCCGGTAGGTGGCCTTGACGCTCGATTTTGGAATCCGGAATACTTACTCGTCCTCTCAAAGAGCCCCATGTCGGCCACCTGTACACGATGATCCTTGCTGATGTTCTGAAGCGTTGGCAACAGATCAAAGGGAAGGAAGCGTTTTTGCTTACGGGCACAGACGAGCACGGTATAAAGATCCAGCGCGCCGCGGCGAAGGAGGGCATTGATACGAAAGAGCTTTGCGACACCAACTCCAACAAGTTCCGAGAATTGGCTGCGGCGGGTGATGTCTCCTACGACGCTTTCATGCGAACCACGAGCCCAGCACATAAAGAATCAGTGGGTGCGTTTTGGCTGCAACTCAAGCATTCACTGCCAGAACACTTGGGTCTATATAAAGGCGCTCATGAAGGCTGGTACGCTGTCAACGACGAATGCTTCTATCCGGAGAACCTTGTCCGGTCAGACATTGTACCTCAGACGGGGAAGAAGATTATGGTCAGCGAGGAAACGGGAAGCGAAGTGGAGTGGGTCAAAGAAGAGACTTGGTTCTTTCCACTTACAAAGTATCGAGACGCTCTACTCAAGTTTTATGATGAGAACCCCAACTGGATAACCCCGGCGCATCGGATGGGCGAAGTTCGCAATTGGGTGGAAAATCATCTGGAGGATCTGTCCATTACGCGACCTGCCGCTCGTTTGAGCTGGGGCATTCCCGACCCCGAAGATGCCAACCACACGATTTATGTCTGGGTGGATGCGCTGATCAACTACATCACGCAAGCTGGCTATGGAAGCAAGTGGCATTTACCGTCAGATGATATGGGCATATGGCCCGCAGATTTGCAAATAATAGGCAAGGATATCTTGCGATTTCATGCCATTTATTGGCCCACTCTACTTATGGCGCTTGGCCTGCCGCTTCCCAAGCGCCTCTTATGCCACAACCACTGGACCATGTCCAACCGAAAAATGTCGAAATCCATAGGAAACGTTGTCAATCCATTCTTTGCTGTGCAGCGTTGGGATACTGATCCATTACGGTACTTTCTCATGCGTAATGGAAGTTTAACCAAAGACATGAGCTACTCAAATCAGTTGATAGGGTCAGTTTATGTGAAGGAGCTGCAAGCCAACATTGGAAACCTGTTTTACAGAGTTGCGCGGCCAAAAGCCACCGCCAGATGGTCCACGGTGGAAGCTGTTGCACTCTTTCGAGAAGGCGCACTCAGGAATGTCCCAGGGCGAGACTCGGAACAACTCTATGAGAGCTTAGACAAGCCATTGGAACAAGCTCCCTCAGCAATCTGTGAGGGGATGGAAAATTGCGACCCGGGGGCTGCCATTCGCGAGATATTCAACCTCATGCGCGAGGTAAGCGCCTGAACCTAGTCAAGTGCCTGATAATTGCTAACGCTGATTGTAGACAAATCGCTACCTATCAGATGCAAAGCCCTGGAACTTGGCTAAAGAATCTGACCCCGAAAGTCGCGTGCTTCTGAATCTTGTGATATACAATGCTGCAGAGGCACTGCGCATCACAGGCATCCTACTGCAACCAATCATGCCCACCAAAGCGGCGTTGCTTCTCGATGAACTAGGCGTCGCGCCAGACCGAAGAACTGTCGAATATGCATGGAAAGGGAAGGACGAAAATTACGGCACCCAAGCCAAAAGTGGTGATTCGGCCAGAACGAAGAAATGGGACACTATTTTCCCGCCAGTGGTGGACGCGCAAGACTCTGACGCAGAAGTGATGGAGCAGCTGCGTTGTCATTTTTACGACAAGACGAAGAACAAGATGAACCAGGTTGCAGAGCTGTTGGCGCTAGAGGCGAGAATGGGGGAGGAGACGGTGGCTAAGATGCTGGCTGAACCACAGGCTGCGGAAAAGACGGAGGCGGAACTGCACTCTGGGACGGAGTAGACTGAACCGCATCATGCGATGGAAGGGGACAGAGGGAGGGAGGCAGCGACGAAGGCCGCGGCCGAGGAGTCTGAACTATACCCTGCGATGAAAGAGAGTGACTGAAGTGGAGAGTGTCTCTAATTGTAAAATAAGCTGTAAAGGCGCTGTGCGGCGTTGTATAATAGCATACTCTAACCTACCTGCGTTCTCGTGGCCCATGAAATAGGTGGTCATCAGACGATGGCGACCCCCATTGCAAGAGTGCAGTTCTGCTCAGACAAACAAAACTGGAGCCCGTCAATGGAGCCACTTCTCACGTCTTGATACCAAACAGCCAAAGGGTCAAGACTTCACAGCTCCTGATCCTACAGCCTAATCCAACTTGCACCAGATCGCGAAGAGCTGGCAGAGCGACAGGGAATATGAGGGTGAATCACGAGACAGGTAAAGCCATTCACGCGCCATGCGCTTCCGCCAGCTGACAAGACATAGCCATCAAGGCCAGCAAGGTTCTCCTCGTGCCATACGAACAGCATCACGTCCCAAAATACCACACGTGGATGCAAGACCCCGTACGCCTCCGTTGCAAAAGCAGAAAACCCTCTTCCCCCGCCCCTCCCGAACAGCAAAAGAAAGAGGCTAGATAGACAAAGCTAACAGAGAGATGTCCATCCCCCCCCCCCCCCGCCGGCCGCCAGGCAATCCAAGAGGCAACTGCATCGGAACCGCTGAGCCTGGAGGAGGAGTACGAAAACCAGGTATCGTGGCGGGCATCACACAACAAGCTGACCTTCATCGTGTGCGAGCCCGTGGGCCGCTCCGCAGAGGTCAGGGCAGGCGCTGCAGATGCAGAGGACCGCATGAGAGGCGACATCAACTTCTTCCTCTACCGCGACGCCGAGCCCGGCACGGGATCGATCCGGCTGCGCGGGGAAATCAACGTCATGATTGCGGAGAGGGGATCTTGGGGGCACGGATACGGGACTGCCGCTGTGAAAAGCCTGCTGGTGTACGTGCGACGGAACTTGGATCGCGTCTTGGACGAGTACGTGGCTGTGGAAGGGCAACGAGCCGAGCTTGAGGGCTTGATGGCCAAGATTCAGGAGGGCAATGCCGGGAGCAGGGCTCTGTTTGGGAAGTTGGGGTTCAGGCAGAGTGGAGGCGTGAACTACTTTGGCGAGGTGATGATGGTGATGTCTATGCCGGAAGCTGTGAGGCTGGTGGATGGATGGCTCGGCTCGGGGAGCAGTGAGGTCTATGAGGAGAGCAGGTATATAAGGTGAGAGAGAGAGAGAGTCGGCGACGACACCTGACACAGAGGTAAAAAAAAAAAAAACCTAAGGATGATTAAAGCATTATACAGCGTGGATGAAGATGAAAAGTCACGCCGGCCAACATGGGTTTCAAACGTTTCCGCCGAGCCTCATCCATCACGGAACAGGCTGTCACTTCACACACAATCAACGCCGCGGTGCGTGATGAATCGCACCGCACGCGAAAGCAGCTAACCGGCGAAAAGAGCATCTAAACGACCCGGCCGCCGTGGTGACGAGTCTCGAAGCAAAAGGCCGCATACCCAAAGCCCTCGGCGTCTCCCACGTTCGGATTAACCGGCAACGTCCCGGCCCTTCCTCGAGGCACCTGGCTTGCAGTGGGATGAAGCCACGAGCCCGCATGGCACAACACAACAACCGCCACTCCTTGGTATATGATGTGAGCCCCTGACGGACCTGGCACGTTTTGTTTTCCCGAGGGATGCGCCGAGCTGGTGCGACAACCTCCTGCTCAGGCATTCGTTCGGTGGTTCTGGAGTGAGGCAGAGAAGGAACTCTGTGTTGTACGTCCGTTCGGAGTGTGTCTGAGGTTGGCCGGTACGATTCTCGCAAGGCTGGTGTACGTGAGAGAAGGATGCCCGACTGCAGTGATTGCAGTGGTCTTGGTGAGCGGGGCAATTCGTCTTTCAGTTTGAATCTCGATCTCGATGCGGAGGGAATGGTCCGACAATCTCCGAGTTGCTCCTGCTGACTAATCAGGATGGGGTTGAGCGGCCTCGGGGACTGTGGGTGGCGATGATCGGCCAAGAGGCAGTGGAAGAGACGGGGCGCCGGTGAGGATGGTGCCTCGCGCACTTTTGCGGGCTGCAAATGCTTTTGTCGAGGCTGTGCCAGCCAGTGCCTGTGCCTGTGCAGTTCAAGGTAGCATAAACAGACTACTGCCTCTTCAAGTTCTCTACGAACCCGGTTCGCTTACTTTCCTCGCGCTCCTTTGCCCGCTGCTTTCGTTGGCGGGGCGTTTTTACGCCTTGCAGGCCCTGCTCCTCCTGTGCCAGATGCTTAGTTTGTCACCATAGTAGTAGCAGTTATTGGTTGTTATTCTTGGCGTGTCGTGTATAACATAACTCGAGCGTTAATTCCGCGGGAATCTTCCAGCTTGGGCTGCAGTCTTCGTAGGTGCTGTGGTGGGGCGCGGCTAGTCGGCTAATCGGGTAATGAATGAGCTGAGACTCCGTCGGAAGTCATTGCCTCAACTTGTCGGTACGGTTCCGAGCCGATATCCGCTTTTGTCCGCTTACAGTTTGGCTCTCGTGGTCCTTGTTGCTCAGATACCTACCTACCTGACCCATGGGTTTTTTTTTTTTGAAACTTTCCTTTTTATCCCTTTGATAGCCGAAGATAACAAGTAGATCACGGGACCCATATCCCCTCAGTTCATAAGATGCGTTATAACTGCGACGAATGCAATGTACCTCTTTATGCTACAGGCTCCTGCTGTGACTTCTATCATAGTGAGGTTCGCATCTACATTCAAGGAAGGACCTTTAGGGCGGGCCCGCTATTAGCCTACCTGCTGATGCATAACCCAGGCGTTGTATTGTCACCGTCAAAGGGATTGTGAGTGTCCCTTATTGCGACATATATGTGGCGACGCAATAGCTAGGACCTCTCTGCCGTAAACTTTATCAAAAAGATATTAACGTACAATCAGTATAACGCTTTACTAAGGTCCATGTTATTGGTCCCGGCCTCTCAAAAGCGCCGTCTTTCATCGGAAAGTTTCTGAACCCGGTCGGACAGGACCACTTTTGTTCCACTTTAGGGCTTGGTCGTTGCAACAATGATCCGCGGTTGTCTTGATCCAGGTCCCAACCCTTGGTTTCCCATTTACCCCGCTTTTAGCTGTTTTGTTTGGATGGGTTGGGGGGGAAGGGGGCGGGATTTGCCGGGCCGGTCGCGGGAATTTCTACGTTAATTAATTATATGCACAACACCATAGTTAGTTGCTAACAACAACAACAACAACAACGACAACAACATCACCACAAAGGTCAACCTTCAGCAGGCTCTGCAGCACAACATCAATGGCTTTGATCAACAAAGAACAATAGTGTCGGAATCTAGTCATAACTACTAAAAGTAATTCTTGGAAGAAAGGTACATGGAACTTGGGAGGAAAGCAAGGGGACCCAACAAGCGTTCTCCACGTGGTCACAGGTTACATCAAAGACGTCATGCAGTATTACAGGTGTGGGTCTTGGATCTTTCAACCACCTCAGTTGTCGAACAACAATACAAGCATGCCCTTTCGGCAAATCTCAACGGACAATGATAAATACTGGTCACTCTCCCTCCTATATAGAAGGAATCAAGTTCTTCAAGTCCGCCTCAACCACGGCTCTCTCAAGCATCTATCCGCTTTCTTCCCTCTCTCTTCAAGTTATCGTCCACCTTTGTCTTCCTCATTTTGACATCACTCTGTGTGAAATAAACAATAAAACTCACACGTTAATTACATCAACATGAAGGTCTTGCCTCTTTTGATGGCGACTCTGCCGAGCCTAGCCGATGCCATCCCCGTCGTTGCAAACACCAATTTCTTTTGTTCCAAATTTGCTTCACGCCAGGATTGCTACGAAATCATATATTTTTGCGCGTCTGTACCTGGGATTTATTTCCAAAAATGCCTTGACGACTACCAGCAGAATAAAAGCAAGAGTCATGGTTCTTGATTGGATATAAAGGAATAATGAAAATATGATGTCCCTCTTGTACATATACATAGATTTACCCTTAACAGCAGCATAAGCTAGCGTCTTAAGTGGTTCTTCACAATTATTTTGAACTGAATTGAGACATTTACTGTTTACAGTATTTGAAGTGATCCATTTAGTCTTCTTTGCCGATCTCCTGTCACGGCTGAACTCTACACCGATTTTTGGGATGTGGTTTCCAACCTGACATAGCGAGGCTTGTACTTAATCATAAGTCCGCGGACCTTCTCCAACAACAAGTTTTTTTTTTTAACCCTAACCCTAACCCTTAGGTTATCAGGTGTAAAGTAAAGTGTAGTTAAAGAAGTCTAGAGAGGCTAGCTGTATAAACTTACGATCTCGTCAAAGAAAAGAAAGAGAAAAAATAAATTGATAAAGTAATCCCGTTCAAGAAAAGCTCTGTCTTATTCTTTTCTTTCCTTCTTTCTTTTCCTTTTGGGCCCCTCTCCGTCTAGGCCCAGACTACTCCGTACAGCGTCGCTTACACCCCATGGGACAGGACCCCGGTACGACGGAGTCACGATGGACGATGGACGATGGACGATGGACGATGGACGATGGACGATGGACGATGGACGATGGACGATGGACGATGGCATCTCCCGGCACATAAGCATCTCCACACTGAACCCACCAGCGCTGCGGCAAATCATCGCGGTAACTGACATATATCGAGGTTTCGACTGTCGAGTACTCTCTGAATACATTGTACATTATACATAGCGCAAAGCTGCTGTATACTTTTCTAGGGAGGACCAATTAAACCACGCAAATAGAAGTAAAGCACTTGATTGATTCCAACTAGGTAGCTTGAAGCCGAAGATGCGGCTTTCTCCGCGGACGTGCCTGAGGTGATGTGGTGTTCTAGCGCTGCGTAGCAATGTTGATACTTTGCCTGTCTTTATGACGAGCTATAGAGGGCCGTAGAGGAAGATAATACATTTCTACATAGCAACTAATGTTAATTTACTCATAATACTTCTTCATCACTCTCCCCTCTACTGAAGGACTTCCATGGCTCTGAAGGGCAGTAGGAATCTCTTTTCCGTTACAGCCAAGCCTTCTACGTATTGTCAACAGGGGTGTTGACCCTTGTTGCAACGGAGATGAGACGGCCATGTTTCCTTACTCCGTTGGAAAGCCCCAGTTGAGTCTAGCGTTGATTTTGAGAACGGAGTTCTTTGCGTCAGTTGGGACCCCGAGATGGATGGGCCGGATCGAGGCCTTGGAAGCGCATCGGCATAGATGGAATCTGCATCTCATCTGACCCTACAGACCCATCAACGAGAACGACCTTGGGACACTTTAGAACCGGACGGTCTTGCATTAGTCCTTAGTGCAGGTTTCTTTCCCTGTCAACACTGTAGCTGCCATCCAAAGGTTGTATTCCAGGCCCCACGGGGTCCGCAAGTGTCGGCTATGTACGGAAAGGAGCTTTAGACGTTTTTGGCGGAGAGTATGTGAGAGTGCAAGTATATAAACTCGTCTGGTCGCTAGATGAAAGCATCAATTCGTCCTTCATAGAACAAAAACAGCAGCAAGAACTTGAGGAAAACTTCTTTGTCATCAGCTGCAAGAGGCTCTTTTCCAATCACAACTTAGTTTAACTACAACCCCTCAACGTAACACATCATCACATCAGCTACAGTAACAACGCAACAAAACACAAAAAATCACGTCAGATACAACAACAAACCTAAACATACAAGACATAACGTCAACCACAGCAAACATGAAGTTCTCATCTATCTTGATCGCCACTCTGCCGAGCCTGGCCATTGCCGGCCTGCTTCCAAAAAGCGCGATGAGCCAATTTACTGATCTTTGCAACACCTTCACTACACCTTCAGCCTGCCATGCTGCAGTTTACAGCTGCCTGCGTGGACGTGCTATTGACCTCGGCGAATGCGTTGCGATCGCGATTCAATGAAACCACAAGCCCTGACGTACCTAGCTGTCGGATTTGACCTGTCAGGTCCATTGAAGAGCTCACGGCTTGCCACGGACGGGAGTTACACAAGAGTGGAGGGCCTATGACACAGCTGGCGTTTCTGTTTCGATCAGCTTCTACGTGCTATTATACTATACCCGAGTTGTTCTTCTGTCTTCATTCCCTTATCCATGTGGAGTCACTACCTTTATATTGTATTTAATATATTTACATGACCTTCCTACATCTCCTGATAGGGTGACCCGGCATTCAGGTGACTAGCTTTAAATGTAAGCCTCCATATATGCGTGGCTCGTGATTAAAAACACATGAAGCAACGTTTTAAGTTTATGCAGAATTTGGCGGAATAGCTGTTATCTTTAGCTTTTGGGGTTGTTGTAAGTTGAGTTTGTAGAGGCTACCTGTAGGACTCACAGGACCGTCTTAACAAACGGATCTGTTCAATTGCATTTGAAGCTGAAGCTACTCAAGGGCATTATAAGGTCTTGAACCCGAGTGCGTAAAGGCGCAGAATTAACTAAACCTGAAGCGGGAAAGTGGTACGTCTTCGACTTTGCGGAGGATACATGAAACAAAAGAGGTATCTTTTTCAATACAAATTAGTATTGGAAGTACATCGTTCGTCTTGGGATGCCATATTAGATCGAAGAAGTGCCTCCACGAACGAATTATTCCAAGAGAGTACAAACTTCTGTCTTGAGTTTAGCGTGCAATATGAATTTAAAAAATTAAATAAAAGTAAAAATATATTCCTACCTAGCTCCTCTCTATAGGTACCTAATGCAATGCACCTCCTCCGCTTTGGGGGCCGTGTGGGCCCCCACAGAGACCCCTGTATTATAATGGGTCCCACGTAATTCCGATGTACAGTGCCCACAGTACCTTACGCGGATCACACACTCACCAGCCCCGGGCTAAACCGCCGTGGCAATTTGCAGCATTTCCGGATTGTCGGACCGACAACTCATGATAACGGGGGGTAAGCTACTTTGTGTGTGCCTTTGTCCTTCGCTTCCCACTCATCTGCAAGGAATGTGAGGGGATTAGCGATTCCCACCAACTGCTTTTTATTATTGGCAGTTCAGTTGCTCGGCCATATTCCATACTCTGTAACAAATAAAGACAGCAAGTGTAGGCCGTTAGATGTCGCAGACACCGCTAAACGTGCTCTCCACCACTTTCGTACAAGAAAGAAAGAAACTCCAGGGCGATCGCTTACGACAGAAAACTTTTGTTATCTGTTCCAGCTCAGCTTGGTATTGTAACAGGGATGTTAACCCTAGAATTAAAATAGCGACGGAGATTTATATATGCATGTTCTAGGCCGCGGAGTCTCCAAAAGGCGCGGCAGCAACTAAGCCTAAAACGGAAGAGATAGCTTCTTATGGTAGCTGAGTTATGCGTCGACTGGGGCCTCCCAAAGGCTTGGGCCCGAGGTAAGATCTAGGCCCTCACCCCAAGTATGCATGATCCACACACCTTGGCCCCACCAAGACCCATAGCTAGGCCAAGTCAGGAAGCTCAGGTCCAATCGGATCCTCAAGCGCCGGGCCCAGAATGTGTTGTTTTCCTCGGCATCGGGTCGGTCGTTATGGTTTTTTTACTTTTCCTTGCTTGACTAGAGCGGATCGGGGCTAGCAGCGCACACACCAGACTGTAACCGATCTGGACGCTCTCTTTATGTTGTGCGGACAGAAACGAACACCAAAGGGCTTTCTTCTGAGCGACAGTATGGGCCGCAAAGCGCCCTTGTGAATTGCTATACCGCTTCAAAAGCAGATAGCCGTCTCAGAGAGTCCTGCATTCGAGTGGTGGACGCAGCGGCGTTGTCGCAAAATCCCCGTTTATATAATTCAGTACATGTGCAGTATGTTGATGCCGTTCCAATCGCCGTCTAACGTGACTTGAGATGCAAAGGAATTTTTTTTTTTTTTTTTTTCCTTTTTTTACATTTTTGTCCGAGTAC
>JFZS01000279.1:0-33760 GCA_000709145.1 Balansia obtecta B249 | reverse complement strand
TATCCCCTGTGTGCCTTGCAAATGAAGCGTCCTTTCGTTAGGTTGCCTGTTTGGTCTGGTCTGGTTGGTGCTCCCTCAATTGGGTACATTGCAGGCCCAGATTAGCTCACTAGCATCAGACTCCGAGGTCATTAGCCATTAGCACCGTTCATCACAAGTCTACCCTTCCTTAAGAACCGAACCGACGCGCGGGACTCCATTCATGCATGCCCTGCCGCCGCTCTCGACGTGTATGTACACCCACTGTACGAGATGTATTTACTCCGTACAATGACGGCAAACAGGCAGCTAGGTACCAGTAGGTACTGGATAGGTACCTAACCTAACACACCTGTGCACCTGGCAACACTTGACATTTCATTGCACGCGTGCGTTTGATGCTCAATCCCGGCCTATATCTGCTCGGACGCGCACATATAGTGCAGTCCGTACATTATCCAGAACTTACTTATTCACCAATCTCTATAGCTGTTATGCGATGTTGGCGCCTAAAGCGCAAAAAAAAAAAAAAAAAAAAAAAAACAAAAAGAAAAGAAGCTGGTGCATCCAGGTAGGTACCCGCAGATATCTGTGGTTCGCCGGCCAATCTCGTTGGGCTATCCATAACCAGCTCCACTCTGAGTCAGCCATGTCCCAAGAAAACAAACAAGTCTCGTCCACTTTATTAGCTCACCCCACGGTTAGACCTGGCCCTCTTGCATGTACCTTGCATTAGGTACCTACCTCCTGGGAGGTACCTGCGCCCTCTACGGAGCAATGGTTTACTGCGTCGTACCCAGCCCAGGTGTGGTCTGGGCCAATCAATGTACCTCTGGGTAGCCAGGCTCCTTCCCCATCAAAATTCTTTTTCCAAGTTGGTGTTCCTCTCTTGTTGCCTTTCCAAAAAGATCCTTTACATCACTTGGGGACGACTAGCTCTGATATCCAACAAGGGCCAATCCCAAATGCAAATCCCAGACCGATGCTGCTCAGTGTACTACCCTGAATCGTGTGCGTCGGCGTACATCGTTTTTTGGAGGAAATGCTTTGCTAGCTAGAAGTAGAATGTATCACGGAACGGTCATTGGCATTTACAGCCTGCCGGGCCACGCGATACCACGCCCAGACAGCTCGTAGCCGCTTGTCTCGTGGTGGCTCATTGTTGTACAGCCGCGGCCGGTCCAAAAAAAAAAAAAAAAAAAAAAAGAAGCATCCTTGCCAGAGCAAACGGCCGGGAAATGCAATATTCTGGCTGCAGAACCATCGAGATGCTGGCGACGATGGCTTCGGTGTTTGTTGCCCGACGTGTCCACGAGATGCGGCGTGGCGCTCGAGGTAAATCGACGTGCGTAGTCGGAGTACGAAGTACATGCCATGTACTTCCTACAGGCCGAAGGACTGCATCACACGTTGCATATGTATGCGTCGAACAACAAGCATGAAATCGCGGGCCTCATTCCATGCAGCCTTTTTGGGTCTTGACGTACTGACCCCTGAGTGAGTGGGTGAAGGAATTTCTGTCAAGGAACCTCTGTGCCTGCTGCTCCGTCATTGGCCCCCGTCAGCAGCTTTCGTTTCGTCCGTTAATAAACTTCCAGTCAGTTTAGTCATTTTGGCTGGCTGGCAACTGGTCATGTCAAGTTTGTCGCCGCCCAGGCCCCCCCACCTTCTAACCCCCCCCCCCTCCCCTGCCCACAGTTGAGCGCCGGTGCATCTGCGAAGCACCACATGCACCTACCAATGGGCTACCAGTGGGCCGTCAATGGACCCACCCCCAGCCCACCAACCAACCATCCGACCATGCAGCCATCCAACGCCCGCCATTATCCGTTCCTCCACTTCTGCGTTCTCCAGTATCTCTTGTCCCTTCACCCTTCCCAAGGTTCGCAGCTGTTGACTTTCGGATTCATCATCACTAGTCTCCTTTCCTTCATCCCTCCCACTTGCTGCTGCGATCTCACTCTCTTCTCATATCCGACACATTTCTCCTTCCTTCTGTCGCTCCCTTAATTGCTTGCGTGGGGTTCCGTATTCTCTTCCCTTGCGAGCCACGGCCCCTTAACTGGCACCCTCCCTCGCCTTCGCGCAAGTCAAAAATCACTTCGATTGAAATCCTCACCTTTATTGCGCGATAATTTCATGCCCTATTCTAACCCGATCTGTATCACCGGATCATCTCCTTCAATTCACAATGGCCGCGTCCACAAAGGTACCATGATCCAGCTCAACCCTATGTCCGTCTGCATGGCCTCTACCTGCGTCGCTTTCGCCAGGGACCACTTGGCATATCCCCAGCAACGAACCCGCTCTACAAATTCATGACCGAGCACCAAGCAAATCTTGATATCGAAACATTTCTGTTTTCTATGACCTGTCTCTAACACTTTTTCTTCTTCTTGGGTAGTTTCTGCGAGAATACAAGCTCGTTGTTGTAGGTGGTGGTGGTGTCGGCAAATCATGCTTAACCATTCAATTGATTCAGAGCCACTTTGTCGATGAGTATGATCCGACAATCGAAGGTACGCCTTATCCTTTGTGAGATATTGCATTAGAGCTTCTTCATTGATCTATTGATGCTTGACTCGTCCCCATTTCTGTATCACACTAACTGGATCATTTCACCAGACTCTTATCGAAAGCAGTGTGTTATTGACGAAGAAGTTGCCCTCCTTGACGTACTGGATACTGCTGGTCAAGAGGAATACAGTGCCATGCGTGAGCAGTATATGAGAACCGGAGAGGGCTTTCTGTTGGTCTACTCAATCACATCTCGTCAAAGCTTCGAGGAAATCACCACCTTTCAGCAGCAGATTCTACGAGTGAAAGACAGAGACTACTTTCCCATGGTAGTGGTTGGCAACAAGTGCGATTTGGAGGGTGAACGAGAGGTTACCCGACAAGGTTCGTATTTTGACACCCATTATTCTTGCCTCATTGAGATGGGCGTGAGCTGACAGTGTTTGTGTCGTTGGTTGTAGAGGGCGAGGCTTTGGCACGATCTTTCAACTGCAAATTCATTGAGACCTCTGCAAAGTCGCGAATCAACGTTGACAAAGCTTTCTACGACATTGTTCGAGAGATTCGAAGATACAACCGAGAAATGCAAGGATATTCTACTAATAGTGGTGCTGGCTCTGGCGGCAACGGTCCTCCCAAACCCATGGACATGGAAGACGGTGAAAAGGAGGCTGGATGCTGTGGCAAGTGCATCATCATGTGAGAGCGTTCTCGTGGTTTCCGTCGACTGTTTTTTTTGTGGATGCAGGGGGTTTAGGGGTGTGTTGACGCACAAGTGAACACTTACCGGGACAACGCGAATATCGATCGAGCGGACGATCCGGGCTTTCGACCAAAAAAAAAATAAATTGGGGTGTAGAGGGTTGGATGTGTTCGCCCTTTTATTTTTTTACCCATTCGAGCAACAGGCACAGCAAAAGTCTGTGCACAGCAGTGTGGTAAATTAACAAGGATGGACGGGCAAAATATTTTTCATTGCATCGGATGAGGAGTCGGGGTCTGACTGGGGTGCATGCACACGCTATCTCTGACGAACTTTTCGAGGGCCATTTACATTACGATGTCATTCGAAAAACGACCAG
This sequence comes from Balansia obtecta B249, assembly GCA_000709145.1. NCBI lineage: Eukaryota > Fungi > Ascomycota > Sordariomycetes > Hypocreales > Clavicipitaceae > Balansia > Balansia obtecta. The sequence continues at coordinate 30,182 of JFZS01000279.1, read as the reverse complement.
AATTCGGCCAACTCAGCTGCTCAGCATATTTCTTTTTATTTTGAGAGCGTAGCATGACTGCTCGTGGCCACGCGCCTTTTCTATTTCCCAGTTCTCATTATCTATTTCCAAGCGTCATGGATTCGAGAAGCCATAGATGTCACTTGCGGTCGTCGGCACGTTTGTGTCTTCCTCCTTGATGTGATGCGGGACAAGCATTCGAAACAGACGGAGACGCAATGCCATGGGCTGCTACGCCTTGGTGTGTGGGAGGCAAGTGAATTGAAGCTGGATGCCCACGCACAGCTGTCGAGAGTTCTGTTCCGAAGAAAGAACCAAGTTCAACAGCTGCAGATGCAGGCACATGATGGTGGATTTCGTGCTGGACTCGGCCCGGAGGGGAGAAGTTTTGCACAAGTCATGGCAAATCCCGCTGTGTACACGTTGCAAAACGCCGTCTACTGCCGTTTTCCCATGTCTCCAGGTTTTCTTGCTGCTGGGCTGTCTACTTGATCAATCCCTCTTTTCACCTTTTCTCTCCGAGCGGGATCTTTCTTCGCCAGATGTGGGTTTATTATTATTATTGCTTATATTCCCCTATTGTTTCCACAATTTCGCTGTATTCTTTTTTTTTTCTTTTTTTTTTTCTTTTTTTCTTTTCTTGTCGATTTATTCTTGCCCCTTGACTAGAAAATCCACGGCGCCTGCTACCTATCTGTGTTCACCCCGTTTTGTCCAATGTCAAAAGATAAATATTTTGCTGATTCTTCTGATGCTGCTGCGCCCTCTGCTTCGTCTATCTTGTAATACATGGTTGTATAAGCAAGCAGTCCGAGGCTGTGACGTCCGATCTGCACACGCCCTGCTTCCACCCTGTGCTTGAGCATGTGCTACGCGTACTCTAATTTGTTCAGTAAGTAGAACCACCGCCGGTCGGGTGGCTTTGTCTGCAGCCTTGGGTTACCAGTCCGACCGTGGCAATTGGATCGGGGAGGCCTGCCAGCGTCCAAGAGCTTGTGCAACCGCCCTCCGTCTCCCACGGATGCTCGAAAAGGGGATGCTCGAAAGGGGAAATAGTCCAAGTGACGTCGATGCCGCAGCCAATGCCCGAGAGTGCCCAACTCACCGACCTCACGTCCTACATACGAGGTCTTACGAGGTCTTGCTGCAGCAAGCCCATCTGCAGGTCTTCGTGTCCCGCCGATGCAGGTGACAAGAGGTGCATACAGACTCAAGTGGCTGCTCCAAGCCGACTACCGTCGCCCTGGCCTCTTTATCTTGTGGCTTTCATCTCACTCATGCATACAGTATCTGGCATAAAGACGTGGGAGTCGCACAAGAAGGCTATGCACGACTCAAGCGGAAGTGGACTGCAACTGTGCGACCTGACGGCCGGCAGCCTGCCATCGAATAATAGACGAACAGCATCGTGATCCCTTGTGTGTCCCGGACTGCCGCTTCTGTCATGACCGATATTGCGCTCTTCATTGCGGCCTAACATTGCCCACAAAGTGGCAGATTCTCAACTTTTGCTATGACTTGTCCAATACGCATGCAGGTACGTACGGAATCAAACGCTCATAATGAATTTTTTTTTTTCAATTTTTTCATATTGTTTTATCTTAATTTTTTTGCCAGCGAGACACGTGGTCGGTACGAATTAGGGATACTTGATATCTACCTCCAGTACCATGTGTGACGTTGATAAAGTGAATTGACAGGTAACGATATACGACTGATAAAACTTGCCAAGTTTCGTTCAAACAACGTCCTTATTTTCCGTGGCATTTTTTTCGAGACACTACTACTGCGCCCAGTAGGCATTTTGCATGTTGGCGTCGTCCGTATCTGCACCACTAGCACTGTGAGATGACTTGTCAGACTTGACGGCAGAGGATAATGTCTGATTTTGGAAATCGAAACCCAGGCTCATTTCTGCCCCGTCATATGGTGACATGGCCATCGATGGTGCAGCTAACTCTTGATGCAATGGAAAGTGCCAAGTGCCACGGTAATCTACCTGAGAGTTCATGGGCGACATCCCATGCTGGTGACTGTTGACGAGAAGTCTGGGATCGATGAGCTGGCCGGATGCTGTCGTGTTATGGACATCTGAGTGGTATACCGTATTTGTCCCAAAAAACGGATCGAGAAAGGGGTTGGGAACCGTCATGAGATCTGGACAGTGATGGAGCTGCGCCGGATGAGCGGTAGGTCCGCTCTGGTTGTGGTTCATAGTTCCCTGAGGTGTGCCAGTCGCGAAAGGCGATGGCTCTTGTGGTCGAACTTGGCTCCAATGCGGTGGTGCGGTCGGAGCCATGGCTGTGACATAGCCCTGCTGCGAGTCGAAAGCCATTTGGTTGTTGTCCGAATGGTTACTTGACTTGGGCTCAACCGGACTTGGTATGATGGTCTGAGGTATGGATGAGTCGAAGACGATGTTGGGATCTTGGCTCTCCCTTTCAAAGAGAAAAATGTGATTATTGGCGTCCATGTCTTCCGGCTTGACATGCTGCCTATAGCAATCCACATCGTTATCACCGTTGAGGTGAAGTTCATTTACTTTTCTGGTTTCGTCGCGCACTTCGTCATCGGACTCTTCCTCGACGACTCTACGAGATCTTCTTATTCGTCTCCAGAACTTGCCAGTCACCACTTCGCTCTCGAGTTCTTGCACTCTCTGTTTTGCCTCCTCAACAACATCTTCATAATCCGGATGCCTGTTTGGCGGATATATCTCAAACGCCTTGGGCCACTTGGCGACGATCATGTTAGCGAGGTCAGTGGCAGAAAGCTGGTCTATGCGTTTGTCTTGCACTCTGGCCGTGGTCGGCTGAGCACACGTGCTCGTGCTCGTGTTTGCGGCCGCAAGATGAAAGCATCCGGCGTCGAGTTCGATGTTAGGAGCGAGATCGGTTCCCAGCGGTGGCGGACCAGGAGGCAAGAGCGCCCTTCGCATGTCTTGGGCGATGGATGCAATGGTCATTTTGTTGAGTTTCTTGGAAGCGAGCGGTGTTCTGCGCTTCTTTTCCTTTCTGACCAGCGCGATGACGGCTTCTTCATCTGTAAGGGCCGAGCTTTTTTTTTTTTTTTCTTAGCTTGGATTCTGATTTTGGCCAAGGCCAAGGCCTTACAAGTTTATACTCCAGAAGGGAATCTTACCTTCTTCTGCCAGTGCTTTTCGGATCTCGAGCTCCAGCTTCTCCTGTCTTGCTTTATTCTCTCGACTCGTTTCTCGTTTCTCCTCGGCCGAAGGTGGCCTCTTGTTGATGGCATAAAGAGGGAATGGCGGACCGATCCAGTGCTCCATCCTGCTTCCGTCCTTGACCGAGTCAACGCCTTCAGCACCATATCCAAGAGCCAGGTAGTATATTGGTCCTGGGGGATGCTCAAATCTTTCAAAGCAGTTGTAGCCGTCTCTTGGGTCGTCGCAGCAGGTCGAGACGAGCTGGCCGTCATTGTCGTAAATCGTCGAGCCTTCCTTGTTACAAGAGTCGCATGGTCGCTGACGATCACAGTTCAGACCGTTAATCCTGCATCTTTCGCATCTGGTGAAAATGCACAGACTTCCCATGCCAACGCGACTGAAGTCGTACACTGGAAATGAGTTCCCTGGCCGTCCGGCATCCCAACAGACGATGCCCATTTCCCAACACATGGCGCACGAGTATTCTATCTCCTTTGCCAGAGCTCGGCAGTGATGGTTCCTGTCCTCAGAGCAGGCGATGCAGCCTTTTCTGTACGGGCTCCCTGCACGACACTCTGCCCATCCGGACTGCAAGGAGTGCAACGTCGACCAGGTCGTCGGAGCTTCAATCGGACCAGGCTTCTCGACCACTGGCCAACCGCTTTCCATGCACAGCAACTTGTGGTCTTTGCAGCGGGAACATGGCTCGCTCCAGTTTGCTCTACTCTGTAGCCAGCTACAACCTGGTCGAGTCTTCTTTGTTCCCTTGTTTTTGCAAATGTCGCACGGATGTCGGAACCATTTCTGGTACCCCTGGCGGAGGTTGGGCTTGGGAGCCATTTCTCTGCCTCCGACGATACATATATTACAGTCGTATGCGTCTGTATTGCTCCCCGCTCCTTCCCCTTTTCCATCTAGGCGATCTGTTTGAGCTGCTCAGTTTATTTTTAAGAAAAGAAAAGAAAGCTTTATAAACAAGAGGTGCGGTCTTACCATGTTTTGCCCTTTCTCCTATTTCCGGTTTCGCTGTCAAGCAACTAGTACACTTGAGTCCCAGGAAGGGATCTGCATCGCAAGTATGTCGTCGCCCTGCATCTTTACAATTCTTGCAGGCCGAGTCTGCTGGGTAATCAAGCGGGTGTTTGGTCGCATAAATTCGCCAAGCTTTTTTCTTGCGGATGAAGCACGTGTGGCAGTCATCTCCTGTCTCGTATCTGTGATCGGCACAGTTTTGACACTCAAGAACGTACTGGCCGCGGAGCTGAAGCCAACCACATGGCCTTTGTCTATGCATCTCCTGACCTATAGGGTCATACTTGCAGAAATTGCAAATCTCTGTTGTCTTAACGGCTTTGTTGTGATGGTCATGACAATCGTCAGAAACATTGTCATAGTAATCGTCATCGTCATCGTCTATGTCGTTGACATTCTCGTCACAGTCTTCGCTTTCCAGGTTGAGCTCCTTGTGGCCAGTGCTGGACTTCTGAGCTACATTTGGCTGTGCGGCCTGGATTCTTTTGGCTCGTCTGAGCGTCCCGTCTGGCCCTGGACTCTGGACTTTTCTCTTAGAGCTCCTGGTTGCGGCTTTCTGTGGCTCACAAGTCTTCTGGCAAGTTTCCTTGGCAGCTCTAGGGAGGTGTTGTCTGGCAGACATGTTGAACAAGAAAGTCTGAACGCGGGTTGACAATTGCTTCGGTGCAAAGAAGCAACATCTATTTCCAGACTGGAAGATGTAAGGGCTTAAGAAAGGTCTGGCAAAGGAGAGAAGAGAGAGTTTGTGAGAGGGTTTAGTCGAACGTTGGCAGCGTCTCACAAACGCAGCTCACCTTATTTTAGTACCTCCAAACAAGCGTAAAGCCTCCGGGGCAAAGAAGGAGCAGAAAGATTGGTGCATGTAGGTATATTCAAAAAAAAAAGGGCTATTAGTCCAGTTTAAGAAGCAGACTTGCATAAAAGTATAAATAGTTTTCCTGAGGAAACCAGCGCAACGGATCTATCTACACAATGCAAGGAAACAAAAAAGAAAAAAAAGCTCTCTTTCCATCCCCGAGCTCTTCGCAACATTTTGGAAACAAAAAGTAATAGGGAACACGAAGAGACAAACATGGAGGCCCGGGTCGAACATGGTTCCTTTCAACCAGATAGGCGAGTCTGGGAATCATAGAAAAAACGCAGCATGGACACTTTCTATCGCGTTTCGAAACGGGGGGGGAAAACCTAACGCCCAACAAAGGGGGGGGAGTTCATGAGAGCAAAATAAAAAAAAAAGGAGGGGGGTTTGCCGAGCACCACACGGACCACCCTGGGGCTGAGAGAGCGTTTGTCCATCACGTCGACGTTTGAAATGGACATGGGGTGTTTGGCGCAAAGGGATTACCTAAGCAGGTCCGAAGATGGTAGTTCAACTTGATAGGGCCGAACCAACAACAAGTTGCGCCCGCAAGGGACTAGCAAACTCTTTGCGCTCAGAACAACTTCCCGATATGGCCCCCCCCGTGCCGCTGGCAAACCGCTTCTTTCAGAAACATGGTGCATGCGCCGGGTTGAGAAAGCCGACTTTGTTTCTTGCAACCAACTCCTTCATTGCAGAGTCCGTGCTGGCTGGCCATTCGTTCGCTCGTTGGCGGTCTATTTCAGCTCGCGTGCTTGGCGACATAGATGCTGTTTACTGACCCCCGTGACTGCCGCAGTGTCTGGTGATCATGTGCGAAGTGAACCATGCGGGTGCCATCCCGTCGGGTTAGCCGGAAGTCGCTGCTTGTCAACCCAACATGTGCATCTCGTCTTTTGCCTGTTCACTTCACTCCTGTCGACCCGCGGCCTCTGTGACGACATACGACATCTGACGCACTTGGACTATGTACAGTACAGAGGCTGCTCTGCCCTTCGTCTTTCAATTCTCCAACACCAGCAAGAACTGCAATAGTCTCAACCACTATTATCTCTTCAACTACATGCTCATATCTCTCCTACGTCCCACCTTGAGCCCCTCCTCCCAATCCCTAAATGCAATAACACGCTTGTCGTTTTTGCCGCCAGTATGACTCCTGAATGATTTTTTTTTGCTCTCCAGTCATTGAGTATAGTCCCATCCCATACCATGACTTGACCTTTGCACACTTGTTCCTCGCTGCCCGCGAGAAATACACCAAATCCTCCTGTCAGGCCACATTGGAAACCCGCAAATGAGCGTGTCATTGCCAAGACACCGAGGCTTGCGGGTCCCGTTGTGCTCTTAAGAACGCCGCGCATCACCTAAATCTTCTCTTCATGTGCCGTACGTTTTAAAAAAATAAAAAAATAAAAAAATAAAAAAATAAAAAGGGCCTTCAACATTCCGACTTCGTCTTGAGCTTAGCCTGAGAACTGGAACCTAGCAGCCTCTAGCTGACCCAGCCCATCTCGAGGGGCGATATTGCGTCGACGGTAATTAGTCGTAAAGTCCTGCAGTAATGTTCGTACATGTCGAAGACCTCCCACATCACCAGATGAGAGCTTCTCCTTAATCTTAGTGACCAGCCGTTGAGCCTCCGGGGCGGTAACAGTTCCTTGAGGTAGAAGCTCAATGGTATGAGCCACCCACTCTGTGGTTTCTGCTGGCATAATCTCGAACAGCGCGAGAATGACTCCACTTCCATCGGCGAAGCAGTCTCTGGGAAACGTGATCATCATGCCGGCCATGGTCTGCTTTACGAGATCGTTGCCATGCGTCATCAGGAGGCTTTTAACGATGCGCTTGATCTCGGCAGCTTGCGCCCCAGGCAGGCTTTCGCTGGTCGCGGGATTGTCACTGCCGTATGACAACAAGTCACGCAGAAAGTGAAGAGTGGAAGACAGCGGATCTCGCTGCTCCAAGGTCAAAGCATAGATAGAAGCCTGAAAGATTGGCACGAGCAACTGGGAGGGTATAAGCTTTTGTGGGTAATATAGAAGAGCGTCAATCAAAAGGCGGAAAAAATCATCAATAACATCTGGTAGCTCCTTGGGTTGCAAGTCTGCCATCACCCTAAGGAAAGCAGTGGTTTGCGCCTCAAAGAACGTGTAGATGTGTTCCGTCGTGGTTTGATCCAAATGCTCTCGGTCCTCGGAAAATTCCCGCAGGATAGCTGACGTGACCCACAGAAAACACCCTTCGCGAGAAGTGTTAAAGCTGCTAGCCAGCTTGTTGGCCATTTCAGGAAGCATCGGGGCCATAGCTGTGCGATACGACGTGACCATATGGCGCCAACACCGGCAGATTCGCTCGCAAATTGGACTAAAGTCCAGGAAATTGTCCAAAACGGTAGACAGAATAGGGAAAACCTCTTGCCAGTATTTTACTGCTGGATTTTCTTCCCCTGGGTTCACATACGGCATAACGTACTGAACAAATATCGTGATGAGTTGCAGGTGGTCTACGCAACGTTTGGGTTAGTCATCAGTCGTGCTGCAATCCACAACATCTGCCCATTTACTCGGAAGGAGTGAAGCTCACCTGCCAGTGCCAATTTGCCTTCTTCGTTCGTAGCTTGATTAGCTTTGGTCATCAACCTCTGAACAAGAGGGTCCACGTAAGTCTTGAGCAGGCTATATGTCTCCGTGACCGGCTGGACCGCAACAACGTTTGCAACACCCTCAGTCATCTCCTCCTTGCTCAAATCCGGAAGTTTGTCTAGAACCTGATTGTAGAAGTTTTGCAGCTGCAAAACTTGCGCGCCAAGAAGATGTTTGCAGTCAGTGCAGAAGAATTTGAGTGCAAGTGCCGAGGCCCGCAGGATCTCCCTCGATTCTGTCTGGAAAGATTCAACAATGTAGTTGAACTGTGGTTCCAAGTATTCAGGGTGGGCGGCAGTCCATTCAGTGTACCGTCCAAAGACCATAATCGTTGCAAAGCGAAGTTTCTCGTGGCTGGGGATTTGGACCAGGAGAGGCATGAGTTGTGGAAGTACGACGCTTTCATCCTTATCAACCATCCGACCGAGTGCTCGCATGGCGAAGAGAGGTGCCTCTAGCTCTTGCCAATGAGGGACGTTGGGTCCGTTCACTTGTACAGCGTATTTTTGCATCCACAGCTGAATAGAATTTAGAACTTTTGTCAGACACTCCGTCACACCCATAACATCGCAGGAGTCCTTCAGGGTGTCACCCATTCGATGACGGAATTCGCGGAACTTTTCCTCCTGCTCTCGGTCCCCATCGAACAGGTCCGCCTCGTTACCAGAATCTGGTTTTGGATATTCAAGATGTTTAAGCAAGATGTCGACAAGCTTAGAATAAACATCCATGAGTTCGACTCTACCCTGAATGTACCGTTCTAAAACGAGATACTGCTTGAGCTCGTACCAGAAGTCAAACGTGTGTTCAATAACGTCTCGCTCCACATCCCGCGCCGCGCATTCGAGAACAGCTTCCACCAACGGTCTGAAGTGGGACGGCTCGCGGGCAATCCCGACGACCCAGCTAGTGGCGGCAGTGGAAAAGACCTTTGTAAGCGCCTTCAGCTCATCGACGTCCTCTTTGTCGGCTGCCTTCGCAATCTGTGGCCTGAGAGCGGTGATCCGAGGGTACATAACCTGTACTGCGTCTTGACTCTCATCGATATCCCGGGTTTCTCGCAAAATTGTGCACAAACACTCGGCGGCTTCCGGACCACACTCGCCACTTTTTATACCTGCGAATATTGTTTCGAGTAAGGGCGAAGTGATAATATTCATAACCGGGACTTCTCGAAGCCAGGACGTGATACACTCCATGAGCTGAGGATTGCGTGATGCTGCCGCTACAACTACTGGTGAGCATTCAACGTGATCATGAAATGCGGCGTGAGTGTGGCGCGTACCTGAAGACTGCGAGTAGTTGATCAGAAGTTGCACCACCTGGTTAGTGTTGTCTCCCAACAGGACCTGCGTCCGAGCCGAAAGTTCTTCTTCCTATGTTCCAACAATTAGACTTTGGTCCCCATGGTGTGTTGGACGCCGATCGAGCGAGGAGAATGTCGTCGCGAGTAACTTGGTTCCAAGTCGACTGCTTTGCGATCCACGTACAGATAAGGTAATCTTTCGACCTTCAGTCACTTCTTCGGGCAAAACTCGCAAGAAATCCAAGATGCAAGCATGGCTCTCGGGACTGTCGCTGAGGGCTTGCACTACGGAGGGGAGCACATCGTTCCAGTCCTTCATTTGAATCGCGAGGATAGCCAGACAGACGCAGAGTTGAACTCGGATTGGCTTGGCCCCAGTAGCAAAATGCTTTAGGAGCAGCAGAATCTGATTTCTTAATGCCGGTAACTCGTTCGGAGGGACTTGGGTAGTAAGATCGTAGGTTATCTAAGGCATGTTAGAATAGATTCCGTCTATATCGGCTGAGAATAATACTGGGGGAGTGGACGAGACCTTTCCACGAAGGGTTATGGCTGCAAACAAGGTCGCCTCGGGCTCAGCGTCGGATTGAAGTATTCCCATCAGAGTACCCCATGAAGCTTTCTATAGCAAATTGTTGTATTAGAAAAGATCAACTGAAGTTAGACCAGCACATAGATGTACTCCGAGCACGCACCGATTTCTGAAATTTCTCCAAATATTCGTGGGCTCTGGACTTGGAATCCTTTTGCCCCGTTCGCATCGTCATGACTGCAGCAAGCACATCAGAGGGCGTGAAAGCCACTGGGGCCCCGTTGGACGCCATTTCGAGTAAAGAAGTTGCTCTTCGATGGCGTCTAGAGACTCAGATTGCTCGAATCGATGGAAAGCGTGGTCTCGGAAAGACGGTTGGGGAAGACACTTGCTCGTGCTTGGAGGACTGAGGCAGACGCTATGCGCGCAGCCAGAAAGCGGCTCTGGTCTTGTGACGCAAAGAGAAAATACAATAACGAAGAAAACATGAAAGGAGATACGTATACCAATCTTGTAGGTGAGGCTTAATGCAGGGACGGCAAGAGGTAGGAACAATAATAGAGAGTTGAAGGTTCGAGAAAGCGTCCGTTGATCGTCTTTACTGGTTGGATGGGCCACGCTACACAGGGGGGGGGGGGGGGGCAGTGAGTTGCTTGGAAACTACCCATGGCGGGAGTGTTTTTCCGGCCCGCTTACGCCAACTTTTAACAGCGTCATCTTGCAGGAGGTTGGAGACAAGACACATTTCGTTGCCTATGGCGCGCGATTTCTGGGACAAGAAGCTTCATCCCCTCTCACTCAACTTTGACAGTGAGGGACATTATGGATGTTATGACACATAAACCGGAGGCTTGTGGATTTCATTGGGGGCGCGATCGCAGCTTAGGAGCATATTTGCTGCTCCTGCAATGTCTTTGTTGTTAAATATAAAGTTTGTTGTTTATCTGCAACAAGAGGTTACGCTCAATGCACCGGCCTGGGTTGGGCTTGGATTGGGTCATTAACCTCTCTCATCTACCTCGGCATGACGCTTTCGGACGATTCTATAATGCGCCCATCCCCTAAGACCAGCCCATCAAGTCTTCTGTCGTGCTGTCCCATAGGAACCTGCTCTCCCGGCCCACCGGAGAGAAGCTGTTCAGTGAGGGCCAGTCCATAAAACTGAGTTGATCTCACCTCGTTGACGGGCGAAAAACTCTTAGCCAAGTAGCGATTCATAAAATGGTCATAGAAGCCTTTCCCATGTCCAAGCCTCCGAACGGTTCCCGAGTCATCAAGGTCAAAGGCAACGCCGGGAAGCAACATGAGATCAAGGCCAGTGTGATAGGAGTGGTGCGCATTAGGGCCACCCAATAGATGTTGTCGATCATGCACCGTGGATGGATCAACGCTGGGAATCCCCCAGCGGTCGAGCTGTAAACTTTCGTAATCCTGAACACTCTTCAGATGAACCATATCCATAACCCTTGCGGGGGTGCCCGGCAGGTCCAGAGAAGATTTATGGAGATATGGGACAAAGACTTGTTTTCCTGAATTCAAGGCATGTCGGACAATTGCATCTGTCTGAATCTCTCCTGTGGGCATTGACAGGTAGATACTGACTCGTTTGGCATCCAAATAAGGCTTGAAGCTCTTGAGTGACTCAAATATGATGCGACCTGCCCGTGTCAGTGATTGGGTGGAAACATTGGTAGATGAGCTGAGCTGAAATCTAAGGGTTTTTTTTTTTTTTTTTTTTTTTGTTCTTTTTTGATCGGTTCTTTTCTTACTCTGTGCTGTGATTGATTCGGCGGGCAGTGATGAGAGCCTCTGCTTAACCAAGGTCCGCAGCTGCTGCTTGGCCGCAGTCAATGGGGAAGATGCCATTGTTGGACAAGAACCGGTGTGTGTGGCCGTAAGAAGCAATGTCGTCACCTAGCCTTTCGTGCCGTCGTTTGATGTTTAAGCTGGTTGATAGGGTTGGTAGAGTATCTACCTAATCGGGGCAGCAGCCCCACTTCTCTTTTGGTTTCAGACTAAGTTTCTTTCTTTGCCAGCACCTCTCTGCAAATTGAATGTAGAGCGCTCTAAAGGCACTAAAGTCATTAATACAAAAGTAATGAATCAAGTTATATATATACGTAAAGGAGCTGCAGCCTTTCATTATTGGCCTTAAATTTGATGTAAATCTAGTATTTAGTATTTAATGTACAAAGTGGAGTTGCGCGGATAGCTTTGAAAAGCGGCGACAGAAAGCCTGCATATGCGACCGCGAATTCACACTGTGCTAGCGCATAGTATCGTCCTGCGCATCGCATCTATGCCTCGTCACCATCATCAGCAACCTCATCTGGCGATTTGATGCAGTTCGCTCGCTCGCTCCATCCATGAGCAATAGGCAGCTCCTCCAATTCATCGATAGCGAACATGTCGGGTGCGACAACACCAGTGGCTAGGCTAAATATGCAGAACTCGGGGGCCTAAAAGGCGAAAGGCAAGGGTCTTGTCGACAATAGTGATGGGACTGCCGGCCAGATTCGCTGTGCCATCCGTCCATCTGCCTTTCATACCGTGATCAATTATTCATCATCCACCCCTGCTAGTCTATGCCGCATTATTAATTAGACTTTGATATTGTCCAGCTCTCAGACCGATCTCGTCGCGCTACGAACGATGTGTCCATACTCCGTCACTCCTCTTTTATTGCGCACCTAGAACCCGCACACCAACGTCTCGTAGATCGTTGCAATAAGAAGAAGCTTTCTCACCTTTTGCTCACGACGTTTTATTAGCGTTTCAGTCGCTGCGTGTGCGCTCGTGGCCTCGTTAGCCCCCTTTCCACGCCTCTATACGGACTGTATCTCCGGTTCGAGCAAAGCGACAATTGCCAGTTTCCCCCACACTTGCGTTTCGCTCTGACTCTCCGCACAGAACGAACGGACTTTGCAAGCTGCTGGCCTCGCAGCTGAGGAAACAGAGGCAACAAGCGGAGGCAAGCAACAAGTAGAGGCAATAGAGGCAATAGAGGCAGCAGAGGCAGCAAAGACAACAGAGACGGCCCTCGGCGCACCACTTTCTGGCCCGCCTTTTGCTTTTGCCCCGCCATGGGCCAGGACTCAAAGTCCGGCTCCAAGTCTACCATCATCCCGTCCTCGTCCTCCGCCGTCGCCGCCACCTCGTCGTCCAGATCCAAGACAAGCCCGTCTTCTGCTGCCTCTCCGCCTGCTGAGTCGAGGGTGTCTGCCTCCCAGGTCCAGGAGCAAGACGTTCCTCTCCAAACCCTCCAGACCCTAGCAGCTGCATCATCATCCTCCAGAACACGATCCGCTCGTCCGGCATATTCGGCCATACCTCCGCTGCCGGCGAAGAGCAACAGCTCGACTACAGCCGAGGCTTTCCACGCCGCTGCTGTGCTTCACCCGACACAGTCGTTGCCTGGTCATGATACTGTCTCGTGGAGCCTCCGCGAGGCAACTGACCCGAAACTGGGCTTGTGCAACAACACGCAGCTGCTCGATGCTAATGAGATGACATCCAAGACGACGCCAATTCTGCGTGCTGTTCATGGTCCTCGCCCCAATTCTTGTCCGTATGGCTCCGTTGCTGTGTCCCGGGAAACCTCGCCTATGGGCAGAAAATCTGATGAAGATGAGACCCACCGATTCCGTCAGGTTACCCGAAGCTTAAGTGCCAGACGGCCTCTGACGCCGTCCCGACAGTCAATGCGGCGGTCTGAAGATTTAGATGGGGCCGCATTGGTGTCTGGTCTAGACGGACGATTTGGCTTAGCAGAGGCCCCTCTTCCTAGTGAGCTGGTCGGGAACGACAAAGAAGACGAGATGACGGAATCAGAGCATGGGCCTCTGCTCGAGGACGAGGATGACGAAGGAGAAGACGACAGCGACAACGAGTGCAGTACCGGCGCATCAAACGCGTACCCCGAGGAGAATTCCCCCAACGAACTGGTTCGTGCGTCTGTACCACCGACAGACAACACGACATTGTCAATCAACACCCCTCGCATGTGGTGTCTGTCGGTTCTGTTCTCAGTCCTCGGCTCGTCCACGAATCTGTTCTTTTCCTTGCGATATCCGAGCGTGGCTATTACTCCCGTGATAGCCTTATTACTGGTACACCCGCTAGGACTCTTGTGGGACATGGCCTTGAAACGGCCGGATGATCCCAAGGAAGTGTTTGTCGACGGAGTTCGCACAACCACAGTGCATGGCGACCCATCAGGACGGAGGAAACGTCAGACCTCGTGGCGATTATGGTGGGCGCAAGGAACCTGGAACGAAAAGGAACATACCTGTGTGTATGTCAGCAGCAACGTCGCCTTTGGTTTCGCCTTTGCCACAGATGTTATTGTCGAGCAAACGCAGTTTTACAACCAGCCTGCGCCGATCACGTACCAACTGCTCTTGACCATCTCGACCCAGATTTTAGGCTACGGCTTCGCGGGCATGGCACGTCAATTTCTTGTCCGCCCAAGCGGTATGATTTGGCCTGGCACTCTCATGTCTGCCGCCATGTTTTCCACCTTGCACAAAGAAGACAACAAGCCTGCCAATGGATGGACGATCAGCCGTTGGAAGTTCTTCTACATCGTATGGATAGCCGCATTTGCGTTCTACTTCCTGCCGGGGCTGTTCATGCCTGCACTCAGTTACTTCAGTGTCATCACCTGGTTTGCGCCGAAAAACGCCGTCATTGCCAATCTTTTCGGGGTCGCATCCGGCCTGGGCCTGTTTCCCATGACGTTCGACTGGGCGCAAATCACGTATGTGGGAAACCCTCTCCTTGTGCCGTTTTGGGCCGCCATGAACGTCATTGGCGGTCTCGCCGTCGTCATGTGGATTATCGCACCCATACTCTACTACGCCAACGTCCTGTATAGCTCGTACCTACCCATACTGTCGACCGGAGTCTTTGACAACACTGGCAACATCTACAACGTGAGCAGGATCCTGACCCCGGACTTCCTTTTTGACAGGGAAGCCTACAAGTCCTACAGTAGGGTCTTCCTGCCCGTGACGTACATGCTCAGCTACGGCATGCAATTTGCCGGACTGGCAGCCCTGCTCACCCACACATTCTGCTGGCACGGAAAGGACATCTGGCACACGTGGAAAAGATCAATGCAAGAAGCGCGACAGGACGGAAAACCTACATATCACCCCGTATCTAGACTCCAGTCACGGGAAGCCACGCCGTCTACCCGTATGGCTGGAGGCGAGAACGACAGCAACAGACGCAGGTCGGCATCAACCCCCAACATGAATAATCTAATTAGTCACGAGGATATCCATTGTCGATTAATGGGCCGATACAGAGATGCACCCATCACGTGGTATCTCGTTACTTTTGCGTCCATGACGGCTATTGGCATGTTTCTAGTCGAGTAGTACGGTCTCCTAGACCTCTCCCCCTCCCCGTTCATACAAACATGTTGAAAACTGACGGCGCAAATCCACAGCTACCCCGTCCATCTACCATGGTACGGTCTCCTCCTGTCCCTCGCCATCGGAGCCATCTTCTTCATTCCCAACGGCATTATCATGGCTGTAACCAACCAGCACAGCAGCATCTACCTCATCTGCCAACTCATATGCGGCGTTTTGTTCCCTGGCCGTCCCATCGCCAACATGGTCTTCGTCACATACGGCTACATCTCGTCCGCGCAAGGCATCAAATTCACATCTGATCTCAAACTAGGCCACTACATGAAGATCCCCCCCCGCACCATGTTTCTCGTCCAAATCGTCGCCACGCTGGTGTCGTCCGTCACCCAAATCGGCGTTCTAAACTGGATGTTCGCCAACGTAAAGGGCATATGCACTGCCGAAGCACTCAACGGCTTCACCTGCCCCATTGCCCGCGTCCACTTCAACGGGTCCATCCTATGGGGTGTCGTCGGGCCGGGCGAATTCTTCGGCCCCCGTGCCATCTACCGCTCTCTCGTGTGGTGCTTCCCGCTCGGCGCCCTTCTCCCCATCCCGCTCTGGCTGTACGCGCGGAACAAGCGGCGCAGCATTATCCGCAAGGTCAATCTCCCCGTCATATTCGGCGCCATGGCATGGATCCCCCCGGCCACGGGCCTCAACTTCTCCGTCTGGGCTCTGGTATGCTACGTCTTCAACTACGTCATCAAGCGACGCGCCAATGCATGGTGGGGCAAGTACACCATGACCCTCAGCGCAGCGCTCGACTCCGGCCTCGCATTCGGCATTGTCATTGTGTTCTTTGGATTCCTCTACCCTGGGTGGATGGACAATTTCAAGTGGTGGGGGACGGAGGTTTACAAACAGGGCTGCGATTGGCAGGCCTGTAGTTATAGAAAAGTACCAGAGGGGCAAACCATTGGTCCGCATCTATGGTGAACAGGAAAGGGGGGAAATTACTCTTTCATTTTTATTTAAAAACAATATATTTACGGTAATAATGCAACCGGAGCGTTTGGGGTGTTTTGAATTCATCCATCTTTGGAGGCATTTATTCTGTTGAAACTAGGACGTTATATTTTGGATAGAGCACTGCGTTCGGGTAGAGTTGGCTGTTCATCTTTAACATATAAAGCTTGTTGAAACCTAGATGTAGAAACAAAGTCCAAGAGAGAGGAAAAAGAAGGGAAAAGAAAAAGAAAAAGGAAAGAAAGAAAAAAAAAAGCAAATAAAAAGTAAAAGGGAAGAGAAAATGTAACATGTCGTGACCTGTATTACATATCACTTCAACACCATAAAGCCCATCCAATTTATGAGAAGTAGCTTTATTCATGGCCATCTATGAATGCATAACAATTCTCGAGGGCTTGCTCTGTCATTTGCAGCTATTACTATACAGTGAACCAGCGATTCTTGCAAGGCCGGACGCCTACTGAGCTGCTGTTGGCTCAGCGCCATGTATCCTTGTAATTTCCTTCTTGCCAATCACTTATGATCCATCTATTGACCGGCCTCCCAATCTGGGTTCTAATAAATCTATTAGCAAATTCATATTGACGGCGCGAATAAGAACAGATTATGACCTTACCTTTCTCAGAATCACAAGTCCTTCCAATGTACTATTAAGGCTGATATATTCTTCATCCTCAAGCTCGGCCCTCTCGCCATGTCCCAGCACTACAGGTGTGCTCTGAGTCTGCCATCCTGTAATGGTTTTGGGGCGACCAGCTTGTCCAACAACATCTACAGCCTGCCCGACCCGAACATTGACTTTTAGGGGAAAGAGCCGCTCATCAAGAGTGACAAGGAAACGAGGGTGCATGGCCGTAACGAGGAAATATAAGAGATAATGTGAGGTTGACGTGATGAACTCTTTGGGGTCAATCAGGGCCACCATAGTCGCTAGCAGGCCAGCAGTAGATACTTGGGAAAGAACTTGACGATCGGTGTGGAAAGGGTTAATGGACAGAGTACCCTTGCCCATGTGCAACAGCCCCTGGGCAATTCTGACCATGAACAACGCGTCTTGGTCGCGGTGGTAGTAGCTGGCCAGTTGCCTAAGCAGCTGTGCCAAGCGGGCATTGTTGGTTCCCGCGCCAAGCATTCCCATGGCAAAGATGGCATTGATGGCAACCTCCGGATCATTGTCGTGGCTGTACCTTGACAGCGTGTCGTAAACTTTCATCTGTGGATTGCTAGGACTGATGAGGCCCAAAGCCAACGGGACCGCCTTGCGAATATTAGCCTCTCCGTAGTGCATGAGATGTCCAAACTGTCGCAACACCATCTCCTGGCCAATGTCTTCTCCCATGGCTACCAGGGCGATTCCAATCACAGCATAAGCCTGCAGCAGCTCATCGCCCTTCTTATCCTCTGTCTCTTCATGATGCTCATTGCAAATGTGTAAGAGCTGTTGAATCTTCAGCACTGCTCCAGTACCAGCCCACGCACAAATTTCAGCAAGGACGGCCGTAGGTTTGGCCATTGGATGGTCCACAGCCTTGAGGGTTTCCAAGATAACGTCCACCTCTTCTTGTCGTCCAAAGTACAGTAAGCCCAGCCCAAGGGCTAGGAATCTTGTCCATTTGTCAGTGAGTTGGTTTTTGCGCTCATCGTCCATCAGAGTCGTGACGATAGCTTCTGTAACCTCTGGATGTGAAGAACCAACGAAGACCAACCCACAGGAGAGAGCAGCCATGGCAGAGATCTGCATGTCTTGGGATGCGTCGCTAATTATAGGCAAGAAAAGCTCGAGCATTTCTTCCTTATTCGAACCGGCATAGGACAGACCGAGACCCATGATGCAGGCGGTACGAACAGTAGGGTTCGAGTGGTTGAGCTTCTCCTGATCGCCAAGTAGAGCAAGAGCTGGCTCAGAGTCAATTCGAACACCCGAGTTCATGATACCAATGGCCAGCATGGCCCCAGCCGATATTTCAGGCTCGGAGGAGTATGTGTATCTATCGATCTTGTCTAGTCCGTTCTCAATGTCCCAAAGCATAAGCATCCCCATAGATGCGACTGTAGACATCATGCCGTCTGCCTTCGTTTTCCACACCCAACTCTCCTTTTCACCATCCACCAGCATCATCTTATCATTGCCGAACCCGGCATTCACAAAGGCGTTGACAAACGCAGCGGCTAGATTATGTCTTGCTGAGTCGAGATTGGTCATGCCAGCAACCCGGCTGCTTTCCAGGTGGCTCTTGTAGATATCCTCGGTGGTTTTAGGTTCCAGAATATTCAGTTCTATGCCAAGAGCCTTGAAATGGTCCGACAACTTAAGATTCGACAAACATTCTGCGACCTCTTGTTCATCTTCGGTCTCTTCTGGTAAATCAAGCAATATCCTTTGTCGGGCTACCAAGTAAGCCAGCTGTTTTTCCAAGATTGGATCCTCGGCTTTATCGAAATCGGCTCTGATCAACTCGACATCATGCAAACGAATGGCAAGAACAATTGCCTGTGTGAATTGCTTATACTCGACATATATGTTGTGCGCGGTGCGAAGGAAAGTTTCGTTGTCCGGGTATGTGAGCAGGTTGACCATGCTGACCATGTAAAGGCATACTCTGGGATATGTGTTTACGTCCACGAACTTTGGGATTTCTTCAATAATCTCGAGCTCGCTCATCAAATCGACTGCATCTGCTTCTGCATTACTTTTGATGAAAAGAGGTACGAGGACCAAAGCAAGATCGATCAGCTCCGCAGTCGGCTCGTCGGCTGTAATCCTCTTGACATAAACCTCACCAATCTCCAGTGCGAGATGTCGCACGTATTCGTGGCCCCAGGACGAGATGTCAGACGTCGGCGCTAGGAGTCTGTACTTGAGTGTGTCCTGTCTGTCTTCATCTAGGAACGTCATACCGATGACGGACAAAACGTCCGCTAATGATGTCTTGTTCTCCCCGACAGGCCAGTCTTCATACAGCTTCGTCAGTGTCTCGTAATGTGGTCGGAGAAATTTCAATGGCTTTGGCACAGCTGTCATCGAAGATGTCGAGGTCTTTATCGAGGTTTTCATTGCCTCCAGTGCCGGTTTATATAGCTCAGTGTTTGATTCCTGTGCTCGCTTCGTGTCAGCATGCGCTTTTACTACGACAGACTGATGGCCTCTGGCAGGTCGAATACTAACAGACAGCCGTTCAACTATCATGTCCAGTTCATTCTTAAGCTGCTGGTCCTCTTCGCTGAGTTCTTCTTCGGCGGCTGTCAATGATTTAGCACGTCACGCTTTTAGTCTCAATGGACACTGAGCCAGGACTTACCATCCTTTTTTTCGATTTCCTTCCGGCCATTCAATACAGGTTTCTCCTCCTTTGAGTCATCGACGAATTTGCCCTTGCCCTTGTCTACTGCCTTACCCGCATCGCTGTCTTGAGCCATGTTGGCGTCGAGGTGATGAGCGCCCGGGATGAAGGTTCTACAACAAGAGCTGATGTTCTAAGAAACAAACAAATAAGATGCAAGATGATAGCAAAGACGTCGAGTATGAGGATGTGGCCTGCGCGCAAATGCCAGACGACGAGCGGTAATGCCGTGACGACGGTTGGTGGATGAAGCTGATAGGTTATGGTTGTCAATCAAAAGCTCCATGGGTGCTGTAGCTCCCGGTTACGTGAACGCTGTCGCCTAGCAGTTGCGTCCAAACCTAGCAGATTCGATCACGTGCTGTGGCCGCTCTTTCCCAGCCGAAGGTTAATAATCAGCTTCCATGGTGAAATATGAACGGCTTATCGATTAGATCTCGGCGGATAATTTTTATCTTCCCGTAAACCACCCCACCTGAAAATTGTCATCATAGAGGTTGTCGCACACCCCACGTTCGGGGAACACATTTTGTCGACAGTTGTTTCTATCTGCTGTACGCTATGAACAAAAAAACTCAACTCACTTCTAACCCGTCAAGATGAAGCTGGATACAAGAGCTATGCGCCACTTGGCGTCTGAAGATTGGGGAGTTCTCACAGCTGTGAGTTTTCTCTGCGCACCTCTATGAGCCACTCGGTACTAACTAGCCCTGTTGCAGGTGGAAATGGGGAGCAAGAATCATGAGCTTGTACCAACTTCTCTGATAGAAAAGCTGTCGCGGTTAAGAGGTGGAGCTAGTGGAGTACACAAAAGCATCTCGGCGCTCGCGAAAGTCGGTCTAATAGCCAGAGTCAAGGAAGCGAAATATGATGGTTATCGCTTGACGTATGGAGGACTTGATTACCTTGCCCTACACACCCACGCTACACGTAAAGCCCTATACAGTGTAGGCACCAGAATTGGTGTCGGAAAGGAGAGTGATATCATGATTGTGGCTGATGAAAATGGCACGCAAAAGGTGCTCAAAATCCATCGATTAGGAAGAATATCGTTTCGAACGGTGAAGTCAAATCGTGACTACCTCAAAAACCGGGCGTCAGGCTCATGGATGTATCTTTCAAGACTTGCCGCTATGAAAGAATACGCATTTATGAAGGCACTTCATGCAGAAGGATTTCCCGTCCCAGTCCCCCTGGCTCAATCACGACACACTATTGTCATGACGTTGGTGGATGCCTTCCCTCTACGACAAATTTCCACAGTTCCCGACCCTGCATCTCTGTATGCTGATCTCATTGCACTTATTCTCCGACTTGCAAGACATGGCTTAATTCACGGCGATTTCAACGAATTTAACATCCTAATCAAAGAGGGGAAGACGACGTCAGATGGTGGAGTCGAATTAATAAAGTTGGAACCCGTGGTCATTGACTTCCCTCAAATGGTTTCTATGGAGCATCAGAATGCAGAAATGTACTTCGACAGAGACGTCGAATGCATAAAACGATTCTTTTCGCGCCGGTTCCATTTCACAAGTACAACACCAGGACCGCTTTTCAAAGATGCTAAGAAACAGATGAAAAAGTGCGGATTGACCAGATTAGATGCGGCTGCTGAAGCGTCTGGTTTCACAAAGAAGATGCTGAAGGATCTAGAAGCTGCGATCAAAGAACAAGCAGAAAAAAATAATGCAACAGGTCCATCTTTTGACCTTGACGATAACGACGAGGAAGAGCAAGAAGATCAGACTGACGATGATGGAGAGGGCCAAGATGGCGGTGTATTGGGCCAGACTTTGATCAATGCGGCAAACGATGCAGCTCAAAACGATGTAGGAGAAGAGGGATATGTTCAACAATACAAATGACGATGGAGTACCGCTAGACAGTAAGGCAACAATGACGAAGGAGTCACTTTTTGTTTTTTTTTTTTTTTTTTTTTTAGAGGGAATACCTAGTGCTGAATCAACATTTTCGATTTGCATAATTGTACATTTGCTGATAAACATGGTTCATTGATCAGCATGCCGGTCTGCCTTCACCCCTCGAGTCCAGACGTCTAAGGATTTAAAGTACAAGTTCAACAAAAATAGCCGCAAGTCCCTGTGTGCCATGAGCGACGAGGTTCTGGTCCTATAATGCCACCGATAGGTATGCCTGCTCACACACATCTGGCGAATACATGAAAGACAAGAACAGAATTAAAGGACCACGACAAAAAGCAGCAACAAAAAAAATATTGCCACATGGCTGAACATGATACGAGCTGATTAAAAGAGGCAAAAAAGAAAGCCAAGCAAAACATACTTTCGTCCAAAAAAAAAGCAAAAAAAAAAAAAGAGAAAAAGGAAAAGGAAAAAAAAAGTAGAGTAGGCAGAGGCCACTACTTTTCCTCGCGCCGGGCAGAACCCTTTGGTGAAGGAGAATGGTTCTCATCGGTGACGTTGGTGGCAGCCGCTGAATCTGCATGAATGGTCACGCTTTCATCACTATCGGAGGGCATAGAAACAGGGATTTTCGCAACCGTCGTAACGTTCGTCGCGATTCTGAGACTACAGTTAGAACAAGTTGGAAATACCTTGAGATAGAGCATACTCGGTTAATCCATGTCTGGTACCCGAGTGCCTAATCATGTTGCTATCCTCATTTGATGAAGCAGAAAGTCCACTTTATCATGTCAGCACGACCATGATAATTATTAGATGGAGGTCTCTGTTCACCTGCGAGAAATCGGCAATGTTCGACGCCATTGAGACTGTTGGTTGTATAACGTAGGGCTCATGCCTACAAGTGGTGTACCATAAGCCCCGATGTTGTATTCATTCGTGCGAAATTGACGACGTTCAGCCGTTACGCGCTTCAATTCTTTCTGAGAGGGTGTGTCGGCATATCGAATATTCATGAGCAGTCCCTCATCTCCGATACCCATGCCATTATACTTTCGAATGATTTCATCACAAATTTCGCGGCTTTCAAATCTACAAAAATGGGAGGGATGAGTAACAATGAACTAAACAAATTTTGAACAAAAGAGCACTAACCGAGCAAATCCAACTCCACGGCTGTTTCCCATGCTGTCGCGGAGAATCTTGCTTGAAAGAATCGTGCATCCCATAAAGATAGCACCAAGTTCCTTAGGTCGGGTCAGGCTTTGTAAAATTATGTGATTGGGTCAACTCACAACTTCAGTCAAAGTCTTGGGTAAATTGGAGATGTACAAGTTGGTCGACCCTTCATCTCCCTCAGCTTTGAGACGGGAATTGAACGATTCCTGTTGCAAGTATTAGAAAGGTTTGGAGGGGATTTTGCAAGAGGTGACGTACCCTCGCAAAACCAACTTCATACCCGAGGCGGTGGAACCCGCGAATGCACATTTCTGAGTCATGAACGTCAAAAAATTTAGCGAAGCCAAAACTGTTTCACGTCAGTTCGGGAACCCGTCCAAGTTATTGAGTAATACTGACCCTTTGCAAGCCCCGGTTCCTGTATCAATGATAGCCTTTGAGGTCTCGACTGGTCCAAATCGAGATGTGAACTTGTAAAGCAAGTCATCGTCGGTAGTAGGATGAAGGCCACGAATGTAGACGTTGCGGTTGCCAGGAATTCGATTTTCCAAGCTCTGCTCAAGACTTTTCATCTGGCTGGGCGGTGTAAATACAGCAGGCACAGCTCGGGGGATAGCTGGCTCCTGCTTCAAAAGTTCGTCGATCGTGCGGTCGGGCACCACCGCAACGGTAGATTTGGCAAGGTCAGTCTGAAGAGCCGGAAGTCCAATCTGTTGAGGAGATGGAGTTGTGTAGGCTGAGCGATCGAGACTTGCAACTCGAGGCCCTGCATCTCGTTGAGAAACAGTCCCGTAAAACGGCGTCGCTGGAGTTGATTCGGTTGTGGAGTATGAACCCCGGCGATTCTCAAGACCAGGTACATCTGAATGACCACGATCTACACGAGCTTGGGTGGCATTGGGTCGTCCTGGAGTATACGGCATTAAGGGCATGGGAAGACCGACATATGGAGAGCCATAACCAGCGGTTGGAATCCCGAATCCAGTATATGGATTTTCATTGTTGTGGCCCATGCCGAGAGGCTGATGGTTCATGGGGGCAAGGACGTATTGGCCATCTGATCCAACAACATAGGCGGGACTTGGTCCCATGGGCATATGACCAGTGTTACCAGGAATGCTCAGTCCTCCCATCGAAAGACCTGCAAAATGATTCATCAAGCTGCTTGGGTCCGCGGCGGAGTGTGCGGAGACAGGACCGTGAACATGCCGCCCTGTATGGTTGGGAAGGTAGGCTGTTCCAACACTGCTACCGGCGTCCATTTTTGCAATCTGCAGGATTTTAGTTGCGCAAGACTGTGAGTGCTCTAGCACAAGGGGCATATATCAGCAATCGGGATTTCATGTTTCGCAAAACAGTGGGCGCCACGAGAAGAACCACGACACATGGTCCGCCTTGACAATCGCGCTTTGCCAAACTGACGGCATTAACGTTTCTTAAGTGTAGGGATGAATCACGTACTTTGCGAGGAGCAAGGGATAATCTTGAAGAATTTGGCTGAATATTTCTCAATCCGACAATGATCTGTAGCAATCATGTTAGTGACATTTATTTTCAAAAGAATGGTGACCACGCTGGAGATGACAAAGTACCACAGACGGAAGGAAGCAAGTGAATGGTGATCTTATCGGGCATGACACATCAGAATAGACCCGGCGGGTAAGTTGCAAACATGGGCAAACATGAGGCATAAAAGAAGAAGATGGATAACTCACATGGCTTTCTGGTTCAAGTTCTCCGTGACGACGAATGCAGCGAGAAAGTACCGAAGGCAAATGTTGCTATGAAGAGTTGAAATGAAGCAAGGGAGTCAGTAAGATGGAACAAAGGTCGAGAGCAAATGGCTTGGCTCCGGTGTTGATGCTAGGGAATTATGGGAAAAGAAAGTTGGGAGAAAAACGCATTGCAGAAGTTAGACGAAGGGGTTAAGAGGTAGGTATGTCGAGTGCAAGCGAGGTACCTTGCCTAAAAATGGATATAGCTGCTAATAAGGTAATTGCGATGGTTATGCTAGGATGCAGAGGAAGGAGTCGCGAAGTCTGTAATGCAAGCTAGAAGATACCGAATGCAAGTAGGTGGGCAGTATTGGCCCTGCTGTCCGCTGGCTCACGAACACACAAATTGGAAGAAAGAAGTAGAGAGCGACGAGGAAGGGGACTGATGGATGGAACGGGCTATGACGACAAGCTGTCAAGTCAAACGAATGCCTCGTCGCCAGTTGTGACTGTCAGCTGCCACCCGTTTCCAACTGTCAAGGAAAAGTTATGTCGCCCTTAGCAGCTGCTGCATCAAAGATGGGAATTTGCACGTTCTGCTGCTAGTCGTTTCCGAACCAAACAGCTCGTCTTTAATGCCACTGCAGAAGGGCAATGGCCACACCTCATGAATCAGAGCCGCAGCACCTTTGGCCTTGACCGTCCGTCAACTAAGCAGTGAGTGCCTCGCACCTCCCGATTCCGCATTTGCCCTCGTTGACGTTGGCGAGATAATAATCCCCCCCACTAATGAATATTCCTGGACAGAGCGACTAAAGATCGAGCCCAACAAGGGAAAAAAAAAAGAACCGAATTCAATATACCAATACTGGTTAAGCAAAGAGTAAGTGGATGAGGGGAAGGCGGACGATGAACTAACAAGCGGTCATCTCAACGCGGCCTTCAAAGGAATGATGGCATTCGGTGACACGCGAAGCATAGTGGGACGGCCTGGTCTAAATGGAGGCTACGAAGTGACAATGCTCCAAACCAGGGTAACAGCACAGAAGCAACCATCACGAGTCCGTCTGCTTGTTGCTTTTCTCACCCATCTCAGACACCTGCGCCTCTGATTCACGCCAGTTTGTGCAAGCGCCTCGGGTGAGGGGCTGCACCCCTTCGTCCTGCTTCAAGCCATTCCGACCAGTGGGGTAAGCCAACGGAGACACCCAACGTCGTTTTCTTGCTGGCAATTCGAGGCGAGGGAGAAGATGCGAAGCATCCCAATGAGGACCCTTGCGTGCCACGGCCCATGCTAGAACGGGCGCTAGTCAGCTGCAAGGCAGGAGCTTGGACTGACACCAAAGTTGGGCCATCAACAAGCCTTTCTTTTCATTCGTTGAAAATCCCCCGAGCTCTTTGGCCATGATCGTGATGCAAATTGTCTGTCGAGTCTCTCAGAGAATTTTGAGAATGTTTGGCGCTCTTCATTTCAATTGAAACGACTTCATCGCGGACTGCCATAGTTTTTGATTCAAGAGCCAGAATCTGCATGATTTTGAATTCCGTGAACAACATCGCCAACCTCGGTTTCGCAAATTCACTGGTTCGCCGTGTTAATGCCGGCCAAGCAGCTGAGGCACATATTGAATCGACCACCCCAGCTTTCATCGAGAAGACGATACACCACAAATGCAAGGGAGAGCAACAGTTTGAGCATATCAAGCCCTCAATGGTCATCTTCCGGGTCGAAAAAGAAAGACTGGGTTTCGAGTTCAGCAGGGGAGGAGAGGCAAGACGCCGTGGGCCACTTGTGCCCAATTGCAGCACGTCAGCGTTCTGCCCCTTGGCAACGTCTCGGCTCGGGTCAATAATTGAAGCTCTTTCCCTTGAGGAACTGTCTCGCAGTGCTTGTCGGCTTCCGGCGCGCGACTGCAGATAATTGGCAACCATGTCTAAAATTGAGGCCAGCTGGGCCATACCCGCAACAACAAATCCCTCATTGACAGACTGTTCCGAAAAAGAGATGCCTGGACTCTAGGGTTGAACTTGCAAAAGCAACATGCATCACAAGACAATCTTAAACATTGCAGTATGATGTATGACGCACAGTCCGCTTTGTCGACCCATCGTCTGGGTTGACCTGTTTTAGCGTGTCTCCAAATAAGAAGTCCTTCTTTGGAGCCATAGCGTGGCACCAACTTCGGCTTATTTTGGCTCGTCTCTTATCTTCAACTTTGACGTTCACCACCTTTCCTAGGTGTACCTACAATGTGAATTCTTGAGCCAACTGCATTGTCCCTGGACTAATATTCGTAAAATATTTGCATGTATGTTTGGATATCCCCCACGTTAGAGGTGTGGCAAATATTGGACGAAATACCTTTTCATCCTAGTGTAGGTCGCTAGAACTCCAGGTAGCTGCAACGGCAAATCTCAACCAGAGATAGGTTATGAGGCGCACAAAAGCTCTGCAGCGGAACGTCTTGTTTCCATGACTTCCGAGAGTATGAAATTTCGGGTCTGAAGCGCTTATTTCATGGAAAGCTTATTGGTAGTCAACTCATTTTCATCATAAATTAGCTAGCAGATAATTGTACGGTAGCGGGATCGGCAAGCCATACTTACCTTCGTTGTTTACCGGGCAGAAAACAGAAGCGAAGAACCATACAAGACCTTTGCGTTACCATCCTACCGACGGACCCTTTCAAACCACTCTATACTCAATGCACATATCTGAGAAGTCACGAGCAAGGGCAGGTCTGCAAGAACTGAAGTGTTACAAATCATTCCAGCCCTCGCTAAGTCATGGCCATGGTGCAGAAACAGAGGGAGTTCCAAGTCCCTCACGCATCATTCATCCGTCAATGCAACAGGCTCCGCCATCCTATCCTACAAAACGATATGCAAATGTCTGATCAAAGTCATAAGACGTACGGCGATGCACAGGATCTCTATCAACTTGGAAAACCATTGTAACCCAAAGCACCAGAGGCCGTACAAGACGTGAAAAGAGGGTTCTGCCCAAGATCAACGCCGCCATGCAACTTCTTTAAGCATACAGCCAACCGATTGATGACCGTGCATATCTAGGCATAACGAGTCATTTTTAAATTAAAAACGAAAAAAAAAAGAAAAAAAAAAGAAAGCCATTTATATTTTGCACTACATCTTTTTCTCTAAGACCACACATCCTCCTGTGATGATGGTTAGTTATTGCATTTACCGACAAACGAGGAAAGGTGTACGTACCTGATATTGATTCGCCGCCCTCATGTTCTTCACAATCTCCTCGCCCTTGGCCTCGGGCACGCCGCGTGCCTCTGCGATGATCTGAGCTAATACGGTGTTGACTTCTCGGGCCATGTGTGCTGCGTCACCGCATACATAGAAGTAAGCTTTCTGGGAGAGTAACTCGCCGACTTCCTTGGACCGCCCCTTTAGACGATGCTGGACATAGACCTTCTCGGGCGTTTCTCTCGAGAAGGCTGTGACGATTTCGAAGCTGTCACCAAGGATTTTCTTGTATTCCTGTAAATCTATGTTAAGAAAATGTGCGCATTCTAGACTTTTTAAAAAAAAAAAATAAAAAAAGGCGAAGCACAGAAATTACCTCAAATTCGGATTCATATAAGAAATCATCGGTGCGTTTTCTGCAACCAAAGAAGAGAATTGTCTTGCCGACGGCGACTCCATCCTGAGCCTGCTTCGCTCGCTCCTGGACAAAGCCGCGGAAGGGTGCGACACCAGTACCAGGACCGACCATTATTATGGGCCTGGCTGGGTCAGAAGGGAGCTTGAAGTTGGAGTGACGGACATGCACAGGAACGTGGATTCCGTCAAACTTGTTGCGAGGTCCGTTGAGCGCATACGTCTGACCGAAGGGTGTTGGGTTGGGGTCACCATTTTGCTTCTGTTTCAGGGCAAACAAATAGTTGGTCGCCACGCCACGGAAGGGATCTTTCCTGCCGGGAATGACTTGCGACTCAATCACAGCAGTAATGGCGATCTTTTTAGGCTGGACGAGGGAAGACGATGAGATGGAGTAATAGCGAGGTTGCAGTTTGGTGAGTCCTTCGATGAAGGCGGAGAAGGGAATATTGGTCCACTTCTGACCTTTGCCAACGGCTTCCAAGAACCGAGCAATGTTGTAGTAATGAGGGGCAGTCTTGTCGTGAAAATAGTCCTTATCGCTGCCCAATCTAGTCATCTCAGCCTTGGTATCTTCATCGGGAGAGAAGGCAGCCAGCGTAGCGACGAATTGGCGAGAAACGGGTGCACAGATCTCGAGGTGGTATCGTACAATGGCATCGTAGGTTGTGGGCGTCGGGAAAGGGACCTTGGCTGTTGGCTCGAGGGCTTTAACACTGATGACATGGTTGCGCTTCTCCTTCAATCCAACGATGTCCAAGAATCGGTCGACCTCGTCACCGGGGTTGGTGGGCCAAACGGCAATATGATCACCAGTTTGGTAGGACAGGTTGGAGCCACTGATGTCGACCTCCATATGAATGCAATTCCGGTCCTTTGTTGAGAACAATTCCCGAGACTCCGTGATTGGCGCAATGTAGGGATTGTGCGAGTTGAAAGGGCCCTTGGCTATGCCGTCAAGGTGCATCTTGTTCGGCTCTCCGAGGTAAACTTCGGGAGACTCGGGAGTAAGGTTTTCACGATGGACAATGGCAAACGTAGGTTCGTACACAGCCTCGCGCTCCTCAAGACCCATCTTCTCTGCAAGCGCCGCCCACATGGGATCCTTCCAAGCCAAGAAATCTTCCTCCATGGTGCCAGCACCGTCGTCACCTTCGCCAGCTTCGCCAATGCGGTGAGCGCCGAGCTTCTGAAGAGCCTTGTCAACATTGCGAACCATGGAATTGTAGTGCTCGTAGGTGTTGTTGCCGAGACCAAAAGCCACATAGTTGAGATTGTCCAGAGGGGGATCATTGCCTTCGGAGAAGCTGACGTCTTCGCCGCTGATGAACTCGTAGAACTCGACCGCGTTGTCGGTGGGCTCGCCCTCGCCATAGGTAGCAAGAATGAACATGGCAACCTTATCGCTGGGCATGGTGTCGAGATTGTCGTAGTCGAATTCCTCCAGATCGGCTACCATGGTCTCGAGCCCAAAGCGACTCTTGCCCTCTTTGGCCAGACGCGAGGCGTAATCCTCGGCTGTACCAGTTTGAGATCCGTAGAAGATGACACAGTTCTTGCCGGACTCTTCCATCTTCTCTATGATATTCCTGGAGCGTCCGGCCTTGGCGCCACTAACCTTGGCAAAGGCATCAGCATAGGGGTCCTTGGTGACGCCCCATAGCGTGCCTTTGGTGAAGTAGGCCAGTGTTCCGAAGAGGATGGCCCCGAGGACGACGATGTCGAGTGTGTCTAGCTCGGCCATAAGGGGCAAAGTCAAATCAGCGGCGCACAAACGACAGGTCCGGGACGGAGAGAGTCGACCACAATCTTGAAGGGTTCCGCGTCCCAAGAGAAAAATCAGCAACAAGAGAGCAGGCAGGAGAATGGGACGAAGGTGATGACGGAGGCAGATCGGACGCTGCTGACGAGATTGGGGAAAATATTTCGGAGGGGCGGATAGATGGTGGGCGGATAGTGGGCAGATGCAGTGGATACTGACGCTAGACATTGACATAGACACTGGACACTGGACACTGGACCCTGGACACTGGACCCTGGACACTAGACACTAGACACTGGTCAGTAGACACTGGACACCGGGCACCGGACACTGGACACTGGACACTGGACACTGGACACCATCACCCTCCGTCTCCACGTATAAGCTCGTCGGGCCGCCCGTCGGCCACGGGTGCCGCGGTCATGGAGCGAGCCGGTTGACACTTATTATTATCCCGAACCAGCCCTAGGGGCAGGAGCCGGTTCCTCTCATCTACTTCTCGAGTGACACAAGGCGCGCGGGCCAAGAACGAGAAAAACGTGGCCAGTCGTTGCTCAAATCCCAGAAGATAGCGTTCATAGGACCTGGTCCGGCCACTTGTCTCTAACCAAATCGCCGGTAACGGCGCCGCCAACCTGGTAAGAAGCTCCACATCGGTGAGATGAAATGTATCGAGTTTTTATCTTGCCACGGAGTACTCGGCAGCTGAAAGAGAAACAAAAAAGGAAAGGAAAGGAAAG
>JFZS01000278.1:0-33861 GCA_000709145.1 Balansia obtecta B249 | reverse complement strand
AGTATTTTTAAAGTTTCTTTAAATAGTTTTAAGTTCTTAAGTTTAATAATTTTACTAAAGTTTTTTAGTTATTAGTTTTATTATTAAAAAGTAGTAATTAACTATTAAAAAGCTATAATTTTATTTACTATTACTTAATTATTCTTATTAGTTAGTATATTAATAGAATTCTAAGAAGCTATTTTAATAATATTAAGTTATTACTTAAAGTAATATAGTATAGTTTTAAATAAAAGTCTTTAATATATAATAATTAAAGTTAGTTTATATAAGTAAAACTATAAAGTAGTTTAAGCTAAGTAATATAATACTAAGTTATAATTATAATTATAACTAATAATTTTATTAAAAACTAGCTAGAAAAATAGTTTTAAGTAATAAGGTTTTATATAGCTAAGTACTTACTAGTAATAGTAGTAATTAATAGTATTACTTACTTCTATTAAGTAGTAATTGCCTCTTCTACTTACTAGTAAAGTAGTAAGCAGCGATGTAATTGGTTGATCGGTCTTCTTCGGACCGACGTTCTGCCGGGCCGCTGGTTGGGCCGTAACACAAGACGCGGAAGCAAACCTGATTCGTCCAAGACAACCGGGGTTATGGACAGCCAGCTCATGACCATCTCGCCTGTCGCAGCGCACAACTTGCAGGCACAGCAAGACAGACTCCCTCCCGCAGGGAATCGAGACGGTCACTCCCAGTGCACCGTGCCCGTTACTACGTGCTCCTCACTCAAAATGAGGAGAATTCCCGTCATAATATTCGTTGTTGAGCTGGTTGCCCAGTTGATCAACGCGGTTGGTGCAACACAAATCAACGATTTGGTATGTCACATTATCCAGTGCTGGTACCAAAGCGACTAACGCGAATGCAGATTTGGACACTCATCAACTACCTACCCATTTCCACTTCGAAAGCTGCCGCGGACCAGCGCAGACTCCAGGCCGAGTACCTCAGGATTCGTCGAGAACTGAATGCAACGAGCAGCCAAGATGAATTCGCAAAATGGGCAAAGTTACGTCGACAGCATGATAAGCTGCTTGAGCAGCTTGAAGCAGTCAGTACGTTCTCCCTCTACTCCTGTTCTTCCTCAAGTGAACGACGGACATGCCGAGCCACTGGGTAGGATCATAGATTATGATAAGGACACGAAGCTGATCACGAGTGAATCCACAGAGAAAGGAATGGGAGTGGCACGCGCTCAGTTCGACAAGTACCTGACCGCGATCCGAATACTGGTGACTAAAGTCCCGCAATACGTCGTGCCCTTTTGGTACGGCAAGGAGCCCATGTTCTGGCTTCCATATGGCTGGTTCCCCTACTATGCGGAATGGATCATTTCATTCCCCCGCGCACCGCTCGGCAGCGTCAGCGCGCCATCATGGCAACTAGCCTGCTCTGGAGTTCTCACACTGTTGATCGAGGTTCTTGTCTTTGTCGGAACCCAATACTTCGGGCAGGCCAGAACGAAAGTACCTGTTCCTGCACAGGGTCATAGAAACACGGACGGGACGTCTAAGAGATCCGAGAAGGAATTATAGGGTTTGCATGATATAGACATGACATGATTGTCATAGAGTGTAGGCAATGAAAAGCTCTGAAATTACCCCTGATAAAAGACTATGAGGATGTTTGAATGTCTACGTGACTGGGTTGTTGCACAGACGAGAAAGTCCGGATTACGGTTCAAACAAATGTATTGTATCTCGTTGAAATTTGACGCAAAGTTCCTCATTGCTTCCGCTGAGACTTTGTAACACGACAGAGAATGACCCTTGGCAGGGTATTTTGGGGTTGCTCTAGGCAGCATATTGACTCTGACGACCACGGAGAGATCGCTAAAGCTTCGAAAGTG
Organism: Balansia obtecta B249; assembly: GCA_000709145.1. Taxonomy (NCBI): domain Eukaryota; kingdom Fungi; phylum Ascomycota; class Sordariomycetes; order Hypocreales; family Clavicipitaceae; genus Balansia; species Balansia obtecta. The sequence goes on along the minus strand of JFZS01000278.1, from coordinate 32,006 downwards.
CCAAAATGACGAGGTACAAAAGATTGGGAGCACATACGGCGGAAGGACTGGTTGCGGGCGAATGCAGTATATTGACGAAGCTATTGGTAAGCGAGAATGTTCGCTGGCCGCACGAGTTCGTGGTTGCGGTAAATGCCTTGGGAATTAGGAAAAGGACTATTCAGAAACCCGACTATCGACCAATGATCTAGGGTCAAGCCCGCATCAGGAAATGCTCAAGTTTGAGGAGAAAGATCTTGATGCAGACAGATAATCAAAGGGGGAACAACGAGGATCAGTAGTCGATGATAATTTTCAGTAAAAGAAGGAAAACTTTTCCTCCAAGCTTTCCACGTTTTTAGAGGTATGTGGGCCTCCAGACCTCAGGCAAGTAAACACCCAGCAGCTAAACCTAAATCGGAATAGATAACTCTACACCTATCTTTCGCCTAGATTTAGGTACTTTCTGTAATTTCGCCTTCAACGGGCATTCGGTTAAACATAGTATGATACCGAGCCCAGAATTCAACTGCTATGAAGAAAAACAGTGTACCGGATTGGAGAGAAATCCCGCAAGGGGCTCAGCTTGCTCCCGCATTAACACTGTTCATAAAGGGATGCATTCCGTTGCGACAGTAGTCCTGGGGCCGAAAGTAGACAGTGCGAATTGATCGCATTTGTACTATACGGGCCCGTTTGTTCCTTTGAAATACTTCACAGAAGTGGAAGCTAATGTGTGCATGACGCTGTTTTTTTTTTTCCTTTTTTTTTTTTTTTTTTTCCAATTGCTAACGCCTGCCTTCAGATGACTAAATAATGAGACGACAGGAGGGCTCTGGCTCTGTCCGCAGCCAAGAGCCAAGACAACGCAACACAGCAACAGCAGCGAAAGGGTAATGTCATGTGACCATAACGATGACCAGTTGACAAATTCATCGTCCTTGCGGCTTGGGCCTTGGGGCATGGGGGGGGGGGAAGAGCAGTGGCGTTGGTGGCGAAGGGACCACGCAAGGAGTTTAGCACCACAATCAACATGATACATGTGTGGTGTGTCTACGCAACACTTTGACTCTTCCCACAAAGTGCGTTTCTGTCCCTCTCAAACTTGCTTCTCTTGACACGTTGCTTTCCATTGCTTCGCTCGTTGACGGCATAGTTGAGCTCCCTGATTCCTGAGCGGGCGCCCCCAAGTCGACCTTTGCCGCATCTCACTCACCCTGCCACCGGCTGGTCCGCGCTTCATCCAGTGTCATCCCTCATATTGCGACGAGACGCTCCTTCTTCAAACTGCCGCAGTAATGCCCGTCAACCATTTAATGCTGGCCTCTGGGGCCGTTGTGGCCGTCTCAGTTGCTGTCGCGACTGCCATGGCCATGTATGAGAGTCCCGAGCTGCGGCGATACGCTGACGATATCCGACGCCGCATTGCCATGGCGTTGCACTCCCTGGGCGACGAAATCAATCCGCCCAATCGGCCTCCCAGGTTCAACAGGCCCGAAGACGCAGAGGGGTTCCTGCAGTCCAGTCGTGGAGCTGGTGCCGAACCTGGTGTCGACGCGGATGAGGCAACTCGCCGAAGACAACGCGAGGAACTGGTGTACTGGAACTCTATGCTCCTGCGGAAGAAGGAGGAAGAAGCGGCCAAGCAGCCGACTGCCTTGCCCGACGCCGGATCGTCTCGCCCTCGCATGGGCAAAGGAAACCGTAGTGTATCATTCGATGACTTTTTGAGGCAAGATGAGAATGCCGAACGAGGCACATATGTGTTCAACACCGGTGTCGACGTGCGAGACGCAAGCAACACGGGACTTCGCCACCGTGCTTTCGCCGCGTCCGGCTTGTACACTAACCCTTTCGCCGACGAGCACTATATTGACAGCAACGAGGTAGCTAACATGTCAGCTACATATGTGCCCAGGAAGGAGGAACACATGCCAGACATCTACAGTGCCACCACCCCCGACAACGAGGATATCCAGTCCCGCACCATCGACGGCTCGCCAGTGTTGATGAACCCCCCCTCGCCACAAGCATTACTGCCGCCCACCCTGGAACGCCATCTCGCTGCTGATGAGTACATGACCGCCAGCCAGGAAGACCGGCACGAGGCATACGCCTCCATCCAAGCATGGGCTCACCACTCCAGTCGGGATTTCTACTCCCCCCTGCCTGGAACACCTACCGCGCCGGTTTCTGAGCCGGATCCCATGAGCGATGGCCAGCTGACGCCCACGGACTCAATGTCCGTCATTGGATCAAGCGAGGCTGAGGTGTTCGGGAGTGCTCACGTGCAGGTTCAGCGGCCATCCGACGTGCTGAGCGAGAGCGAGGGTGCCTTCACGCCGGCCAGTTGGTCCGAGGTAGGCAGTGTAGTGAGCGACGTTGACGGCCAGGCGCCTGCGAATGCGCGTATGCATATTTAGCCGCGGATAGGTGGAATTGGCGGTACCAGGGGAGACTTGAACATTTTGCTTCTTCATCGTTTACTGAGCTATTTGGCGTTGACCGGCGTTCTGGGATGCTCTACTTCATTCAACGGAGCCAATTTTTCTTTATTTCTCCTTTTTATCTATGTGCACTGGAATCCTTCATTTGCGCGCAGAATCGTTCACTGCACTTCTTGTCTGCCTTTGATCATATAAAGTAGCCCAATTGCAAGAACAGCAGCGACAGACTCGGGTAGCGCATATATATGAGAATCATCTTTGCTCATGAATAATCGCAATCTATATTCAATCATGTCCAAAACTGTATAACTCGTTTTTTTTTTAAAAAAAAAAAACCAAGAATCACTATGCCATGCTCTTCTCGTCCTTATGTCCACAACATCTAGTCTGAATCTGAACCACCCCCAAGATACTCTACATAGTCCTTAAACAGAGCACAGACTGTCGTCCCCGTCAACTCGGTCCAAAAGACTTCCTCCTCGTACTTGTCAAGCCTGAGTTTTTCGTTCAAGCGCCTCACAAAGCCTTCACCAAACCTCCCCTCGAGGTAATCGAGGAAGTACGCCGTGTGCTGATACCCTTGGTCCCACTTCTTCGGGACCTCTTTCTTCCAGTGCGGCGGGGAGAGATGGCAACGCAGTCGTACCCAGTCTGCGACGCCCTCTATCAGACCACTGGGACAAGTGCCTTGCGCATTCCACTGCAGACAATGGACCAGCTCGTGGGTGAGCACGCCGACGATTTCGGCGCCCGCCCTGGTCTTGCTCGTCTTGGAGATGTACTCTAGGGCGAAGTGGATCTCCTTGTGGTCGTCGTCGAGATCGCTGCCTGTCGTGTATGCCACGCCGGGCATGTCGCGGAAGATGAAGGTGACGGAGCGGGTGGGCGGGGCGGTGACGGTGGGATCCGAGGGAGAGCGATAAAGAAGGCGGAAGACATCTGAGGTGGCCTTTGGGATGACCTCGGTCAGGTTGGCGGAGGAGAAGAGGAGTTTTGCACCGGGGTGCACCATGTCTCTGCATTCGAGGCGGAACTTGGGGAGGTTGAAGTGGTTTGGGTTCTTGGGTTTCTCGTGCTTGTCATTCTGCCCAGGCTCGACATGCTTGTCATTCTGCTCGTGCTTGTTCTTCTGTTCAGGCTCGTCCTGCTTGTCCTGCTTGTCGTGTTCTTGATGCTTTTCATGCTGCTCATTCGTCTCGTGCTGCTGCTCGTGCTGCTCGTCCGAGGGGTCGGAGTCGCCAGAGATAATTCGGATGGCGGGAGACATGGCGGGGAGGATTGGGTTGGGCACTGGAGATGTCTGGGGATGGTGAGGCATTAAAGTTTTTCCCTTCTGGGCGAGGCCGAGCGGGACGTAAAGTGCTATGGAACCTGACGAGACGAGACGGCGGGAGAAGAAAAGACGAATGCCAGCGTGCTGTGCTTCGGGGGTGGAAATTGGAAAGGAATCAGTTGATGGCTTGAGTGAACTTATATGAATTGGTGTTACGAATCACAGGAATGACAGACGGTCTTCGGCGCTCGCGATGGTAACGCAATCTAGGGCCTGGATGTGGCTTGCAAGGGATCAGATGGTGGGGCCGGGATGCTGTTTTGGGGTCAGTGCGTATGGACCTGCCTAGGTACCTAGGTACATACAGCACTCTGCCCCGCACTAGATGCTACAGCACCACCCCCATCGTTAACCGGGCCCACCTTCCCATCTGTGCCACCTTCCCATCTGTGCCACCTTCCCTACGTGCCACCTCCCCCTCCCCCAGGCAACATGAGCCAGACGTACAAGGTAAACAACAGGGCCCCCCCTTCACAGCAACGCGGCCCATCTGTCGAACCGGCCGTTGCCGTTGCCGTTGCGGTTTTTGCGCAAGACGAAAAAAAAAAAAAAATTAAGCATCCATGTCGTCGTCGTCGTTGATTGACTCTCCTCCCCATGTTTTCCAACTGCTAATGAACAGCATATCTTTTGCACCCCATTATACGCTCCTCCATTTGCTTATTCTTTCCCCCCTCCCTCGATCAATCGATTCTTTTACAATCCTGCGGCGCGGCTGCACAACTTATTCCCAGGCTTGCCCCGATGCCATCTCCCTCACGACCGAATTCGCGCCGCCGATCCTCAAAACCCTGACGGTAGCACTCTTACTGAGCGGTCGCCGTGAAACAGGTACGGCATGTTCTGAAGTTCTTCTTCGCCTTGGGTTTTGCATACCATGTCTTCAGCTGCTTTGTTTTTCCCTCCTTTTCGATGGACATGGTTTAATTAGCTTGCCCCTCTTTGGCCCCATCGAACCAGTCAACGTCGTCGTGTCTCTCTCTTTAATCCCGGGAATGACCTCACCTTGTCTCCGGCACTCGTCCTAATTTAACCTCCGTCACATTTCCAATCTCAGCACGCATCCCCCAATGCCGATGCCGACGCGCATCCGCTGCTTGTGATGCTTTGTTCTCAGGTGATTGCAGGCTTCTAACCACGACTCCCGCTGCCAGACTTACGTCCGCCTGCTTCCTCCGCGTCGATAACCACCACAACGCGCCGCCCATGGCTGAAAAGCTCACCGACGAGCAGGTCGCCGACCTGCTGACCATGCTGCGCAGCGATTCGTCTCTCGACGCCAAAGTCCAGCTTGTCACCACGGTAAAATCCAGCATCAAACAGCACAATGTCCCCGAGACGTGCGTGCCTCACCTGTTCGATGGCTTGCGCACGGCTTCCTCTTCTCAGCATGCTGCCCTCGTCAATGCCGGTTTCACTGCGCTCAACCACCTCTTGACTCGCCTGTCACGACAGGACCCGAAGCTGCTTGCGCGCGAGGCCGTGCGAACCCTGCCGATAATCATCGAGAAGCTCGGCGATCCAAAGGACAAGTACCGATCGCTAGCCTCTGCCTCGCTCCATACACTCTGCCCAGTTGCCGGGGCCGATGTCGAGCGCTTCGTGCGCAATTCAGCATTGACAGGGAAGAATCCGAGAGCCAAGGAGGCCGGCATGCACTGGCTTCTGCAGGCAAGTCAAGTCTTCCCGTTCCCGATAACGGCTTGTCTTCGACTCCTACAGCTACTGACTGACCATTTCGTGTTTTGCGTCATAGGCACATGAAGAGCGAGGATTGCCCTTCCGAGGCTACGTACCCTTGCTCATGGAACTTCTCGAGGATGCAGATGGCATGGTTCGCGACACTGCTAAGACCACTGTGATTGGGCTGTTCAAGTACGCGCGGCATCCATTTCCCCCCGTTTTGTGATATACTGCTAATTCTTCTGATTAGGACCGCCCCCAATACCGCGAAATCAGACCTCAAGCGACAATTGAAGAACTTCAAGGTCCGACCTGCTATCGAACAGGCTATCGTCAAGGCCTTGGCTCCTGTGGGCGGACGCCCAGAAACCCCCCCTGACGGCCTTGCTTCACATTCCTCACAACCATCTCAGCTGTCACAGTCAAGTCGCCCGAACCTTGCCGCCAGCGTCTCATCCATCGGACCCGAGCGCCCAGTCACCCCAATGCCCGATGCCCAAGCTGACGCAGTTGAGCCGCAATATGTCAACACCAACCGTGAACTAGACGACATATTCAAGGACATGGCCTGGCATTTTGAGGGGCGAGAATCGGAACAAAATTGGATGAAGCGCGAGCAGTCCATCACCACTCTTCGAAAGCTGAATGCTGGCAATGCTGCAACAGATTTCCAAGATGTATTCGTGGCCGGCTTGCGGGGCATGTTGGACGGTATTATCAAGACCATGACATCATTGCGCACAAGTCTGTCAAAGGAAGGCTGCGCTCTTGTACAGGAACTTGCCGTATCACTAGGTCCCGCCATGGACCCTATGGTCGAGCTGCTCATGCAGACCCTTGTGAAATTATCTGCTGGCACGAAGAAAATTAGCTCGCAAATGGCCAACATGACGGTCGACCGAATCATCAGTCGAGTATCCTACAATCAGAGGTTGATGTATCATATATGGAGCGCCAGTCAAGACAAAAATGTTCAGCCCAGGACGTACGCGACCAATTGGCTCAAAACGGTGATACGGAAAGAGGCCGGCCACAAGAGCCATGTCGAGCACTCTGGCGGCGTCGACTTGATGGAGAAGATCATTCGTAAAGGCTTGGGTGATGCAAACCCTGGCGTGCGAGAGAAAACGAGATCTGCATACTGGGCATTTTGGGGGGTGTGGCCGGCCCGGGCTGATGCGTGAGTACAGAACCCGGTTTCCATCCCTGCTTCGAAGCTACATTCATCTTTGAAAAGTTTATTATTTTTTTTTTTCCTTCTTATTTCTCATTTCTGGTAGCTGACAGACTGGGCAGCATCATGGCCGACCTGGACGCGACAGCGCAGAAACTCTTGAACAAGGATCCCAACAATCCCAACTCGCCCAAGAAATCAGACCCTCCTGCCCGACCTGGGCTTGGACTTTCGAGGAGCACCATGACGTCTAGCAAGCCGAGTCTGCGTGAGGCTATGCTAGCACAGAAAAAAGCGGCACTGGCTGCTAGGAATCTGCCAGCGCGGCCGGGATCAGCTATGGCACATATTTCGTCGCCAACACGCACGACAGCAAACAGCTCAACCCACCCCACAACTTCCACCAAGTCGACTGCCACGAGGGCTCGTCCTGAGTCAACCCTGTCCGTTAACGCCGGGGGCATGTCGGTGGCTCCTATGCGGCCTACACGACGGAAGCCGGATATGGCAGCGCGCCCGGCCACCGCCGGCCCATACTCTGTTCGAGACCGCCACGCACTGGAAGCAGAGAGTCCCGAAAGTAACAAATCCAAGCATGTCACCCCCAGACAACCAGCCAAGGCTGTTGCCTCGAAAAAGGCTGTGCCTAAAACTCGGCCAGGACATCAGTCTCATGCGAGTGAGTCAAGCATTCCTTCGCCCGCCTTTCAGCCATCTCCCTCAAAGTCTATTGCCTCGCCTCGAGGCAGCCCGGCAGCGTTGAGACAGGCACAGAAATCATGTCCGTCGGCAAGCCTTGCAAAGCCTAGTGAGGATGTAAGCAAACTGGTGGTGCCTCAACTCGCCAGTCTGCACGTGTCGTCACCACCCAACCAAGTGTCGGCGGCACAGCCTCAACCATCTCCCAAAGATGCGCACGCCTCGCCTGTATCAGGCACGCTTGAAAAGAATGGCGCGACGAGCAACCCTGACTCTCAATTGGAATCACCTTCTCGTTGGCTCAGGGTTTATGAAGACCCGTTCACCGATGACGGTGCATCCGCCACAATAAAACCCACCTTGAATGTCCCCGTTCTGGAAGACAAGCCGGTGAATGAAGATGCCGGCAATCTGCCCCCCAAGGCAAACGGGCAGTCCCTCATGGCAGCGGCTCAACTAGAGTCGCCCGGGAAAAGTTGCCAGAACTCCAAACTGTTGGACAGCGGAATCACGAAAATCAAGAACAAGAATCTCGAGGTCCACGGGCTCAGGAAGCTGCAGTCCCTCATCCGCGACAGCAAGACCGTCTTCACCGATGAAAGGTTCGAGGCTCTGTTGCTAGGACTCTTTCACTATCTCCAAGACCCCTTGGCGGGCATGCCGGCGGACAAGGCCCAGGACATCAAAGCTCAGATCCTGTCCACCATCAAGCTCCTCCTTAAGAAAGAGCGGGACAATTTCCAGCCCCATGTGTCCAAGGGTCTCGAGTCTCTGCTTGAAAGCCGGGGCGCGTACGACACGCGGGCTCACGTTGTCAGCGGCCTTGAGCTGCTCGCCGACGAACTCGTGGCTATTGGAGACGGGTCTGAGATTGTCGTCGTCCTCAGCAACAGATTGCAAACATGCACAGACAGCACCATACAGGGCTGTCGTACGCTCAGCATGGGGCTGCACGTCCTCAGGGAGATGCTGGACAAGCGCAGCGAGTTCATGCCCTCGGAGAAGGAACTCGCGCAGCTGACCAGCCTGTCGAGTCGATGTCTGGAGTCGGCAGACTCGGGCGTGCGCATGGACGCTGTCAAGTTCTGCGTCTCGCTGCACGAGAGGGTCGGCGAAGCTGCGTTCTGGGGGGCCATGGCGGGCATCAAGGACGATCCAAAGAGCCTGATTACGTATTATGTCGTCAAGAGGCAGCGAGAGCAGGGCGTAGCTGCGTAGCTGCGTGGCTAGGCCTTTGGGAGTTGTGTTAGCAAGCTGTGTATAATAGGACCCGACAAATCCAGAAGATGCTTCTAGTTGCGCATGCAGAGCCATGCTTGCTTGGCGTGAATTGCCAATGTAGATGCGTCATAGAAGATGAACAGAAGAGCACAAGTACCTAGGTCATAACCAGGCCGACCGGGATGAAGTACACCCTTCAGCTTTGCTTCTCCAAACATGGCAGTAAGCCACACACACACACACACACACCAAACAATCAAACAAACAAACAAAAGAAAAAGAAAAAAAAACTCTTCTCATCTGCCCCGTACTGGAATCGAACCAGTGATCTTGTCATTACTAGTGACACGCTTTACCACTGAGCCAACGGGGCCTGTTGCAATCGGCGCGGCAGAAGTGCCCTATGTGGCGCCGTCGAAACGGCCGTCAATCGAACCGCATCCGGAAACATTTCACGCACCGCCACATTGCAGCCAAGATACGCACTTCAATTCATATTGAACTATCCATCCTCACTACAAGCAATTTATAAGTGCGCCTTCTCCCCAAACACCCCGACCTCGGCCGAAACAATCTCTCGTCAAGACTGGACGAAAAGATTCCCCTACATGAGCTGGTTTCCCCGCATGAGGCATCTATTCTGCCACACTCTTCTTTCCACGTACAACTGTCGATGTGAGCTCGGATAGCAAGAAAACAGATTGGACCCAAAGAGTTTTTAAAAAAGGCTGCATCGCGTACATGTCCCATCTCTTTGTTTTTTGTTTTTGTTTTTTGTTTTCTTTTTTTTTGTCGGGTTTTTTCCCCCTCCCCTTCGAACCTTGTAAAACACTCGCCTGCAGTTCCGCAGCAAAGACATGCAAATCGCAATGTCCGTGTAAAAACTAAATTGACGCTCACGTATAGTAAAGTCGTACAAAGTGGCCGAGGAGGACAATGTTGTATAATGGTGGCTGGATCTAGTCGGCAGAGCTATCTCCTCCAGCCCAGTCATGTGTTGTCTTGCCAGCAGTGTGCAATAACTGCTCAATACCCCGTCGAATACCGGAAGCCAGTATGTCATAGCCGATAGGTCAAGCTTTTTGATCAGGACGCAAAATGGATATCATTCATGGTCAAAGTAAATCGAACGCCAGCGCTATCACATCCCCCACCCGTGCCATTAATTCCGAACCATCCATGCCAACTTGTCCCCATACGAGGCGTTGGGACTTAGACTGATCTGTCCGGGACATCACAAGTAAAAACCAGCCGCTCATGAGTCACCGAAGATTCGATAGGTATTTTCAATGACAAATTGAACTGCAATGTTTTTGGAGTGCATGTCCGTCATCTCACGCTCTATGCTTAGATCTCGCATTATGGTTGGCGCGAACACAACAGCCAGGTTCTTCGGTGACATCTACAATCTTGTTAGATCCGACGCCTGTCTGCCTTTGTATTCTCTTAAGCTCTTACCAGATTTTCGCTTTCGCGCTTGGCTACTCGGTTAAGGTGGAACATGAGGAATTCTAGACAATCCCTGTGGCTTTCGGGCATGGAAGCAAACGATTTCTTGAGGTGCATGCACCTCTCAACCTCATCAGCAATAGCTACAATTCCTGGGTTAGCATTTTTGTTGGAAACCAATTCTCAGTCATTTGCGGGCGAGTCATAACATACCATTCGACTCCAGTACAAGGTCATAGACATCAAAAGTCAAGAGGGGAACGGGCAGCTTTCTGAAATACTGCTTCAGCACGCTCGTCACGGCAGTGATATCCATGTCTGGATCCGAGATGTCGAAGTTCTCGTTCTTGTCAAAACCCTCCTTTATCATATTGACCTGCGAGTTACCGCCAGTCTTGCGATAAATGCCCTCTTGGTCCATGCCACGCAATTCAACTTCTTCAATACAACGAGTGACGACGGCAGGGATTTGACGGCGCTCGTACTCGGCGCGTTCCACAAGATCAGAACCAAAGAGGGTCGAGGCAGGCTCCGCAGCTGCCACAGTCGTGACTGCGCTGGCCGACACAGACTTGGGCATTGTGTTCTTCTTGCCAAAGAACCCGAACCCTTGCCTCCCCGGATCCAATTGTTGCTTGTTTTGCGCGTTGTTGAATGCCGGGGGGGCCGATGGTTCAACTTGTGAGACCGTCATGTTGTAGGGCAACCCGATACTATCCCCCGCAAGTCCATGTTGTTGTGGGTGCTGGGGCCTTTCGCGATCGTTCTGCTGGAAAGCCACGACTGCTCGATTGACGCCCTTGGCCACGTTTTGTGCCATTGTCTTGGAACCCTTCTTCCAGTTGAATTTCTTCACCTGCCCCTTCCTGACTTGCACTACTGTCGGACCGCTCTCCACGATCGGTTCCTCGTCACCGACCAAGGTAGCACCGGTTGCCATGCTTGCCGTCTCGATATTATGAGATGATCCAGAACCTCCAGCCTTGCCCGAGCCGTATATGCCGAGACCGTTTGGCGATTTGACATCACTTATTTGCGACTTGAAGCGTTCTTGAATTTGGTGCGTCAAGTCGTTGTTCATATCGGCCAGTTGAGCATTCTTGGATGATAATTGCTCAAACTCCATCAGCGCCCGATCACGGTCTGCCACAGCCTGTTCCTTTTCTTCAACCAAGTGATCTCGCTCCTCGTGCAGTTTTTCAATTGATTCCGACATGGCTTGTTTGACAGCCTCCAGCTTCTTCACAAATTCCTTGACTGCCGAGTCCTCCAACTCGCGTGGATCAATCGGTGTTTTGGTTTCCTTGGCGCGCTCGACATAGCCGGCGAGCACTTCCAGTTGACAAATCATGATTTCAGTCTGTGTATCAAGAACAGACACCGTCTTTCGTTTCTCTACTAGTTTCTTGTTGAGATTCATGATATCTTTCTCCGTAGAAAACTGTCTCTCCAGCTCAGCCACGCGTTGTTCAGAGTTCCTAAGTTGTCTTTTAAGCATGGCGGCATCGTCAGGAGACGATATGGAAATAGGGCTACTGATGTCCTGAGACATTGTTGGGTGCTCATCGACTCCATACGGGGACCTGGGCCACCTGGGCGACATGGTCGCTCGCGTCGTTTCGCTGATGCTTCGGCTGTGGCTGGTACGAGTAGGGGGGGGTTGATAGCTTGATTCAATACTGCCGGTGCGCCCATGGCGCACTACGTTCGAAACTCTCCGTAACATGGAGGAAGACCCCTCGTCGGTGCCAAGGATTCTAGCCATGTCTTCATCCATGCTGAAGTCGCCTCCATTGCTCCACCTGGGTAGCTTAGGCGACGTTTTCTGCTCGCCCTGTTGTTCTTTTGCATTCACCGATGCCCTTCGTGGGGTTTGAACCTGGCTACCAGGCGGTGGCGGCGCGGCACGAGGCTGAGTATACGATTCATTTGCACCAGGAGAAGTTTGGTCACTGGAACCTGACCGCCGACCAGGTTGTCCATTTACTGGTCATGGTAAGCAATAAAGTCGACGGGCAAAAAGTTGGGGGGGGGGGGGGAGGGGGCCTTCCCCACAATGGAGATCGGACACATACTGTTTCTTCCACTTGCTAAAGGTACTTCTTTTCGCGTGATGGGCTTGGTAATATCTGTACGACTTGATGGCTTCGCAGTGTCTGTGTCTTCAGATGTGCGTTGTTCGTTCACTCTCCGAGCCTCGGACAAGTTGGCATGGCCATCCTTTCGCACAATGCCATTATTGTTGGTCTTGCTGGACGCACTTTCTTGTCGAACGGATGAATGTGAGCTGTTGCTACGAGTGGACATTCCTTTTTGCATTACAGGCGCATCTTGAAGCTTGAACTCATCGCCGGACATTGAGGTTTTTCTTTGCTCTTGTTCAGCCGTCTTTGTAAATTTGGCGGATTTGAGTCTGGCGGCATCGTGATCTGTTGAGGCTGTGCGTCCCTTTCCCTGGAATGCTATGTGAGACGTCGACGATATGGAATCATCTCGCCTGTCTGACCCGGAGGACTTTGGAACACTAAAGTAATCCTTCTCCTTGCGTCGGCCTCCATCTGCAGCGTTGTCTGACATGGATCGAGGCGTGCTCACAGGACCAGGGCTAGGATCTAGAGCTACTGGTATGAAGAAGCTCTCCGGTCCTTCACCGGGCCCCGAGTCGGCGCTGTGATAAATGGATGAGTTCCTATTGTTCCGGTAGGTCGTGGCAGGTAGACTCAAGCCTTCCGCCTTGGTTGACGAGTCCGATATTTCAGGTGATATTGCAGGCCTTGAGCTTCCCCTCGAAGAAGACTCATTGGGTCGATGTGTGGCGTGGGGCCGAGAAGATAGTTCCGTTGGAGTGTCCGAGTCGGGCTCGACGCGATCGTTTGGGAAAGTGTTTGGAGGCATGGCGCTTGGTGGCAGCGCGGGAAGTGATTTTTCGGTGCTCATCGGTGAGTGGTCTTTGTCTCGAGATTTTGCAGCCGAAGAGCCTTTGTGCTTCTTCCTTTTCCTAGCGATAAGATTGGCGTGACATCCCATACAGAAAATGCCTGACGATGTCCTCGCATATCGCAGATTCTCGATCTTTCTCTTGCAGTTGCGGCACCGGAAGCACGTGGAACAGAAAGCTTGATCTCCGGTCAGAAAAGCACGGTCTTCAATTTTACAGCCGCAAGCGTTGCAGCTGTATGTGCAATTGTTGCAGATGAGTGACCCATCACCGAGCAGTAGTAAGTTGGCGTCGGAGTCGAGGAGTGTGTCGCAAGTGTGGCAGCGAAAACAGTCGAGATGCCATCGGCCTCCAGCTATTGATCGATACAGTTAGTAATGACTATGCTCAAGGTCTACAGTACCTAGTGTCACTGCTGATAAGCGACGGACAAAGGGACCCGGGTTATCGGGCGCACAGGTGTGTGCTTCGTCGGAGACAATAGATGGACGACCCTCGTTCCAGATAACGCACCTAACTCGTATGCTTTTCCCTCTTCAAGAATCTAAATGAGAGTAATGCAGTCCCACGTCAGCCGCTGATGTGATAAGGTCGAAGAGGATGATGTCCTTTTCAACCGGGGAAAGCTCCGTGGTCTGTGTACGAACCTCTCCGCAGGCTCTGCAAGGGAAGACATCGTCACTGTCGAGGGGACTGTCAAAGTACTCGTCCACAGCAGGAGCCGGAGCAGGAGCAGCGGTAGCAGTCATGGTGGAGGATTGCAGACTTGCAGGCTTGCTCAGCCAGTCGGTGACGGAAAATCACGATGTATCGATGGCTACTGAACGGCGGCGGCAAGAGGCAAGATTGTGCGACGACGTCGGGGGGAAGACTAGAGGAGGATTTGCACTCATCTATGGCGCGAAGAGGGCGCGCTGACAAGGCAAGCTGCCACCAATGGATATAGTGAAGGGGGCAAAGAGGCTAGGGTTGCAGATGGTAAAGAACGACGCTGGGTATGACGGTGTGCAAGGCGAGCAAAGAAAAGGATGGTGCTGTTGAAGTTGGCACGATTTAGTTCAACTCGGGAGGTTGTGGATAGAACCCCAGCACGAGCCAGCAAGCAGCCAGCAGCTTAGCACGGACACAGGAACAGACACGGACAGAGGCCGACAGACACTGACACAGACCTGTACACAACCACTAGACAGAAACGAGGGGGGGGGGGGGGGGGTTCAAGTCGAGGGTGAGAACCAGAGTGAGGACCAGAGTGTGGCGTTGCCAGGGCTGCAAAGCTGCTAAAGGGCGTGGCATGCACGATGGTGGTGTGAGCTGGGGCGTTAGTCAACTCACTAGAGCAGGCAGGTCCTGGTCGATGGGTGCATGTGTTTCCAAGGTTGTTATGAGATTATTAGTAAGAGGCGAGGACAAAGACTGCTGTCAGGTACCTAGGAAGGTGCGATGGGTATCAAGGAAGGTAGGTGGGTAGGTAGATAGGTAGGTAGGTAGGTACTGTATCTACCTCTGTACCTAGGTATGTAATATTGAATATTGCCAGGTGTCCCACACTCACACTCGCAAAGGCTCCCATCCCAGACTGTGACACGCCGCCACAGAGCATCAAGCACTGGCGGACTAAATTGCGACGTGACCCGAGGGGTGTTGCGGGTGTTATCTGATGTCAAGCTGCCCTTGGACAGTGCTTGTTTGCTTGGTCGGCACCGGCTAGGCACGGCTGGGCCGGACTGACTTGGGCATGGTGGACATGGCAACCTGGGAACCTGGGAACGGGGAACGGGGAACTGAGCCTCTCCCTGCCGAGTACACACTGCGCTGCGTTCGTATATACGGAGTACAGGGTGCGGAGCACGGAGTCGGAGAGCATGGCGCACAGCATGTGCAGACGACGTGCAGTGGTGCAGATGTGCAGATGTGCATATGTGTGGTGCATCATTATGTCATGTCCAATCTTCATGTCCAATGGATGCCATGGTCTACCATCTCCAGCCACTCACTGACCACTGGCCACTGACGAGCGAGACGTTGTGGTAAGAAAGGTAAGAGAGGGTAAGAGCGACGGAGAGTTGTGACTGACTATTGCTTCCATGAACCCCCCCCCCCCCCTCCCCCAATGCCCCCATGTCCAATGCCCCCAACGTCCCAACAACGTCCCTATTCCATCAGGAACGCAGTTTGGATTCCGCAGCTCAGACAATCCGGGCTCGGACATAGCCGCCGGTTTCCACTCAAGCCTGTCAAAGCTCGCAGCCTCTTCTTCCTCTTTGCTCTTTGGAATTTCTGACCTGTGTATGGATTGGAATCAATTTGTGATCAATGCCTTGTCCAACCCAGCTTGGGGCTACACGAACTTCGTATGGAAGCACTTTGTGACACCATCATGTCGGCATGCACGATTCACGATACAAATTGGAAGACATTATCGCTGGACGGCAC
Organism: Balansia obtecta B249; assembly: GCA_000709145.1. Classification (NCBI taxonomy): domain Eukaryota; kingdom Fungi; phylum Ascomycota; class Sordariomycetes; order Hypocreales; family Clavicipitaceae; genus Balansia; species Balansia obtecta. The sequence goes on along the minus strand of JFZS01000278.1, from coordinate 16,650 downwards.
CGCGAATGCACGACTGCACAATGTACGAATATTTGGACCCTGTATACAGAGTACTCGCTTATCTCGTCCAGGTCACCTCTTTCGCCATGGACGGACAAGATATTTCAAACCGTCCGTTTGGCGGTTGGACCACACCAACACGTCCACATCTGCGGCCACGGTTATGGCCACGGTTGCGGCTGCGGCTAAGTACGGCTGTGCCTGGATTCTGGATTTTGGATTCTGTCATGTACCAAAGGCCGGAGCATGATGTCGGCGCCGTGCAGGCACAGAACACCGTACACATACAATCTTTTTTTCTCGTACATGAGTTCAACGTTCAAACCGTTCAACCTTGGTTACACGCTAATGGCGTCAAATTGGCCATCCCTTCCACGCCCTGGGCGCCCTGGGCTTGGATCTGGATGAACCGGGGCCCTTGAGCCGAGTGTGGGCTGAGTGTGCCAGGGGCCAGAGGCCACACAGAGGTCGGGCCATGTCACACGGGTGACAGTTTAATTCCACCCCCGTGCCAGAGATGAATTCGCAGTGGAGTTGAGGTTAAATTGCCCACCAGTTGCATGCATGTCTTGAATCCAGATGCCGGCCTACGCGGATTCGACGACCACGCTCCCTCCTTGTCATTTCACCTGCACTGCCTTTTGCTCTTCCCTACGGACTCTGGAACACATAGGTACGCATTGGAGCATTGGAGCATTGGAGCATTGGATAGCTATTGACTTTGCCGATCTCGAAATGCCGTCCAGAAACACCCAATGTGCAGACAGCCTGGGAAGCTCAGCGGAAGTACCTACTGCCTGGTCGTTAACTAAACTCCCCCAGCCCGAGGATTCCCCTTGCCGTGACATTTCAGTCGGTGCTGCCGCAATCAGTCGACCCAAGTCGAGACTGGGGAAAACATAACAGGTTTGGACAAACATACGTGCCATAAAACGACCGGCTGGCGTCCCGGCCCATACCGTCTCTGTACGAGTATCAATTTGCCCCGAGAATTTTGTTCTGCCCTTGAACAGGAGTTTGTCAATATTCCTGAACTCGAAGTGCACTCGCTCGGTAGGTACATGCCTCTTGGCACTCTACGCCGGCTACCTTGTCCTTGCGCTCTTCCCTGACATCTGTCGCAGGATTACTAAAAAGGCAATCGGCTATTTTATTACTACCAATAACCATGGCGCTTTGAAACAGGAATATAATCGGCTTTCCCCTTTTGCTTTAATTCATTATATAGTCCGTAAATATTTTACATATTTCCTAGGCGTGCTAAGGAAGCAAAGCGGTCAGTTACAGGAACCTCACTCGGTCCAGGGGACAGAGTGTGGCCCAAGGTCAACCGGTACTTTAATCTATGGACTTGAGGTAGCTAGTCACTAGTGAGATCAGGAAGCGCTAGCAACCTATCCTTTCTATAACGCTACATGGCACTTATCTGAGCCAAGCCCCGTCTTTGCGGGGTTTTTTTTTTTGGTGTTTTTGCCTACTTGCAGGTCTCCGCTGTCTCCTCTGAATCCACCATCGAGTGTATTTCGGGTCGAAAGCCTTAGAAATTGTGGCATAGAGCGCTTACTTCGAATTAACTTTGTTATTGTGGAAAAGTACGATTCGTTTAGGGATATATTAGTCGAGGATTTTAGCGTTGTTGTTCTAGCTGAGTTAAGGATCCTGGTTCGTACTGCAAAGGTAGACTAGTCTACTTTACTCCCTTTGCAGGGTGATGCTAGCTAAGCCTTTCTTGGCGCCAGCAGCTGGGCAAACCCGACCTATACATCCGTTTACTTGCTACTTAGTGCTACAGCACCGAGCACCACAATGCAACGTTTATTGCTCTATATAACAGGGGGGAATATGTATATATATAAGTGGCAGTGCTTTGCATAGGAATCGACGCCTTACACGATACGTGCAATTTACTATATTTGGCTGGCTTGCGAAAGACATTATAAGATGGCAGGGTGCCGGGGTGAGAGTACAGGAGACAGGAGAGAAGAATGGATAGAGAGGAGATAGAGGAATCTATCTGCCTATTTTAATAGACGTTCATTCTAAGGTGTTTCGAAGTACTTGAATCCAGGTATTTATTTATATATTTCCGGTGCGATCCTTAAACAAAAAAAAAAAAAAAGGGGGGGGGGGGGGGGGGCAGCGGCTTAGCGCTGAGATAGATGCTAGTTCTGCAAGCAAGCGATTAAGCTACCGCTAGTAGGAAGACTTATACACGGCTAGCAAGACTTTTCTCAACGTCTCTCGCAGCTTGGATCCTTTACGCAGGATTTTGCTGCTTTATATGGTGCTGGTGATTTGTTAAAATTCGGTTTGATCTTAGGCCAGATACTTGTTGCCGAGGTAGGTTTGCAACATGATTCAAGTTTTGGGGCGTGTATACGGGCGTAATTGCCCTTCTTTCTCTACCGGCCTCCCTTTTAGCTGGGCGACAAGACTGTATAGATTCCGTCGCAGAGCACTTGTTATGTTGAAGCCTTGCGAGACGTGCTCGAGATGATGGATAATACAGAGTCCAACGACCTAGCACGGTAAGGGGGCAGGCATGCGGTCTGGGAAGAGGTGAGGAAGCAAGGGACAGAAATGCGTCCGTGTTTGGCATGCCCCGAGATGTTTTGTTTAATCTAGCCAGCAAAGGCGCTTGGATCACAAAATGACAAACGAGCAGATTAAATAACCGGTCGGTACCCTGCATGCTTCGTGCTCCTGCTTCAGATGGCACTAGTCAGGGCAAACGGCATAATCCGGGCTCGAACAAGCAAGCTCGCGTATGCCATGCCACATCTTGACGATCGTGTACTTGCTGTACTGTACAACCGGCCTCGGAGCTCGAGAAGGCAGAAATCTCAGCAACAGCGACGAAATCGTCCATTTCCACCCTCGTGTCAACGACGTTGGATTTGTCCGCAAGGGTTCATTCATCCATCGCACTCCTCCAACGGTTCTTCGACTTTCACACTCAAGGCCCGGCAAACTTGACTGTACCTCGCTATGCGCGTCAAATCACGGACTCTTGTATTCTGTCCGATAACCACTTCGACCAAAATGTATTAAAGTTGGACGGGCTTATAAGCCACGGCTGCCCGTCATCCACAGCGTGGTCCCACAGATGTGCCGAGAGGAATGTCGCCGCCTGCGCCATAACAAGAAGATTGGACAAAAGGCACGTCTTGTTATGACATTTCAGCCCCATCAAGGGGCTTCGAGGCAATTGCCCTAAACCCCCATCCAGCTGGGCTCGAAAGCATGCTTGCTGTGCGGGGTGGCGCCTCGTCAACAACCCGACCGAACTTTGCTACGGCCACTCGAGCCTTCGTATGCCAACGTTGCCGTCATCCAGCCAACCGACGGTGTCTCTGTTTGCTTCATGACAAGGGGGGGGGAAGGTAAGTCCCGGCAGTCGGAAGCTGCGAGGGGGGGGCGGTTTTCAATGAGCCGGCTCAGCGACAGGGACAAATATTTGACACAGATGAAATGAACCAGACAAGGAACGGCGGCCTGCGGGTTGTGTTGAGGAATGTGGGTTGCCGGTGCACCTTGCCTCCGGGGACGGTGGCAAGTGGTCTAATCATGAATAGTAGTAGCAGTTGTTGTTTGCATAAAGGCTGGCGCGTCAGGAACGGAGCACTCCAGAGAATGCAAAAGAATCTAGAGGGCTGGAGGACTGAAGAGGTAAATAGGTACATAGGTACATAGGTACATAGGTACATAGGTACATAGGTACGGGAGTACGCAAGCTCGCTAAGCCCCAAGCCTCCCTGCGACTCGCGCAGGTTTCATCTCTGTATGAAACAGACGCGGATTTTTATCCCTGCTCGCCGCTTTCTCCTTGCAATCTGCTGCATCACCGCCTTCTTGTATTGCATTTGCATTTGCATTACATTGTATGGATATATTTCATCCAAGTACCGTGCTACTGTATCCTCCAGCACGAACCAGTCGTCACGATATCCTGTCATTGGCAAGTCGGGTTCGTGTGGGACTGCCAATACACCAGATCCTTACATCCTCACTCCGTACACTAGCGCCATCAAGATTAATCAAACAGTCATGCCGCCGTCAACTCGAATACCTGCCTCTTCTCTCGTCGACGAAACAACCTTTCCCGTGTTCCGAGACGAGGCGGAAGCGCGGAAGACGCAGCAAAAACATCTTGGTTGGCTTCGTCAACAAGTGCAGCAGGCCGATGTAAAAAAAAACAAAAAAAAAACGCAAATCGAAACAGCCTCCGAACCTGGAGGCGCATCGCCAACCAGGTACAATTTTGCTGCCCTGCCCGTGAAAGACCCGGCACCCCCGGCTCGGTCGGCCGAAATTTATTAAGACAGGGTGTCGCATCAGATGTGACCCGTTTCTTCACCGCTTCTGCGGTGGAAACCCCTGCCCAGCTCGGTGGCAGTACAGACTCGCAAACTTCTGTTTTCGAGAGAGAATGCGAATCCTAGCTTGAGACCCATGTCTTCCTGCAACATGGCGGCAAAGCCGAGGCGTTGGTTGGCCTAGCAGAGATGTTCGCATTGCCATCCATGATGGTTTGTGGGAGGTGCAGGGGAAGCTGCTCGGGATCTGGACTTGTGCCGTGTTTCATTTCCGTCCGTGGGATGATGTCCAGGTTTCTTTATTCGTAGTTCCTCCTGCCAATCTTGTTCCAGCGAGCCATCTTGGCCACTATTCTTGGAAATTATGACACAGTCTGCCACAGTTGATGAGCGTGTGAGTGTTCTCGTTGAGTGGAGCTGTTGTCAAATCTTTCTGATCTGTGCTTTCGTCTCATATGCGATGGTGCAACGGGGAGCACCCGAAGGCTACCAGCCGTGGTGCAAATACCAAATGCTCGGGTCACGGCGTGCCCAGTGCACACCCATGTATCAAGAGCGGAATACACCGCCAATGGTTTGACAATGAGAACGGGTATTCGGGAGAGGATACTCATTCTGCAATGCCATTTTTGTTTCAGCCTTCCAATATAGCGACCGTGTTGACGGAGAGAAACATGGTCTAAAATGACACTATGCCGTAGTATTGCAATAGGTCTGGGGACTTCTAATTTGCAACGTTAGTAATCTAGAATCGGACATGTAACTCACGGAGGCTGCATATAGTCTGACTCCTTGACGGAGGGACTGAATGGAATGCGCAGACATAAAATGAATAAACAGTATGCAATTGTCTTGAGGTAACCTGCCCGTTTGACTTGTGGTCACCAGCAAGTAATGCCATGGATTTGTGCGTGGATATATCTTTACCTTGTGTGCTATTTATTGTTCAAGCCATCAGATAGTAGAGCGAAGTCGCATCTTTCTTTACGCGATTTCCAAGAGAAACATTTGCGCATCGGACAGGACAGAGCCAGTACCAACGAATGATATCCAGTCAACCAGCTCATCCAGGGACAAGTTGTAGTTCTTGGGTAGCACGCGACGACGAAGATGAATTGGTGTTGAGAGGTTCCCGCAATGGCTGATGAATCTCTTTCAAGCGGGTGACCTGGTTTGTAAAGTCTCCTGGCCGTCTATTCCAATACGTGTAAGCGCTGGGTTGGGCCACGCTGTCATTTCCTCCCAAGTGTTCAGCCCGAAAAGGGGCCACAAGTTGTTGACAAAAGCAATGCAGAGGATCGACTGGTGGATATGGCCCTCAAGGAGGCAATTGTTTTCCCGCTGTTGTAGTTATAACCAATAGATATAGATGCCCTAGCCTTCAAGATCACAGACGCCCAAACGCAACAGCACAATAAGTTCACTTCTCCATCATTCTCTTCACCTTGTCCAGCAAGATGGTGCTCTCCCGCCCCAACTTCTTCTTGCCATCTCTCCCTACAGTCTTGGCCATAGCTTTCTTGAACCTCTGCCTCTGCGCAAGCTTCCTCTCCCTTTCCTCCATCCTCCGCTGCATCTCCATCTTGCGCTGCTCTGCTTCTTTTCTCCGCCCCTCAGCTTTCTGAAGCTGCTTGTCGTAGTAGCCAGGCCGCCTCGTGCGTCTCCTTGAGCCATCGCTGGTGACGGCGACGGCGGCTTGTGTAGCGCCAGCCTGTGCCTTCTCCTCATCCTTGAGCATTAGCTCGCGAGTCGGGTGCATCTTCTCTTGGACTTCCCCCCGAGCGTCATGCTCCGAGTCGACTGCTTTGCTGTCGTCAACCTTACCCTCCCCTTCCCTGGCCGTGTCATTCTCTCCATGAGACTGGCTCTTTGCTTGTTCGCGAGCCTTGATCTTTGCGTATCCTTGCTTGACCTTTGCTTTATGAATCAGGTCCTTTTTTATTTTGATGACTTTTTTTTTAAAAAAAAAACAGCGGAAGGGAAAAATTGTTAGTGACATCATTGCTCTTCTCGTTTTATTTTCAAGTGCAAGTGTAAGTGAGTGAGAGTAAGTGGAGGACAGAATGCTCATGAAATGATGGGGGTTAATTGCAGACCTTTTCGTCGCCATGGGCCATCTGGGAGATTATCTGGGCCTACAGCGAATCCTCGTTTCGGTTTCTTGGTCAATGTTTGGGACTCTTCAGATACAAGCGGTCTTTTGGGAGCCATTCTGTGGGCTTGTTGTGGTGCGACAGTTGCGCTGGATACACTGGCTCATGTCTCTTGATACCGAGTGTGAAGTTTGCATGCCGAGACGGATAAATTGTGGAGCTGGCAGAGAAGATGTTGCACTGCAAGGCTAGATCCGGACCAAGGTCCGACGATGACTAATCCCAGGGATTGGTCCAAATTACTCCGTGATATTCTTCCGTCGTATTCTCGCCTTACAATGCAGCAGCAGCATAGATAAATTCGATGAGTTATTAGAGGCTACTAGGCTAATCTGTCATCGGCAGTAGCCTGAACGCGTTGTGCAGAGTTTTATTTAGCGTTGTAATGTTTGTAAAGGTTGTCACCATACGTTAATCCAAGGGAATTGTGGATCGGCAGGCATGTACCCAGAGCCTTACGGCCCTCAAGGAGTTAGGTACTGATTATGTCTATCCATGTTTTGGCACGGCCCGCATGGCGATGAGATGTATAATAACAGGAGGTTTTTCGCAGCAAAATCAGGACAACGAAGTTGGCTGAGTAGCTGATGGCTGATTGGCTGATTGGTTGGGTTGGGACGGGCGGGCGGGCGGGCGTAATTATAGTACATGTACGGAGTACCTAGGTATGTGACGCTGCGCTTAGCGAATTCCGCCCAGCCTTGGGCCAGTCAGCACCAGTCAACCGGTCATCAGGCCCGTATTTGTGGGGTGCCCACTCATCAATGACAACTCAGGCATGGCCATCTCTGTACGCAGGCAAGAGCATGGCTCGTGTCTATCAACAATGATCAATGATCGATGCTCAGCCGGCCACACCGTCCTCGGCTTGGCCATGAATCACCACACCATCATCTATAGATAGACCTGTTCACGAATCTTGTTCCTGCGTCGACAAACGAGTCATCCTCGGCAGCTGCTGGCTGCATGTTCTTTTGTCTTGTTTTATCTCTGCTATTCTCGCCGTCGCCATCGCCGTCGCCGACCCGTTCGAGCCGACCAACTATACCAAGCACTTGCTCCGTTCCCGGCCGTTCTGAGATCCCACGGCTACTCGGGTGTGTACAAGCCTAATTGTTCGGCTTCGCTGCCCTCGCCTGCTCTATACCTGTGGTCCCTATTCACAGTCCCCTGACACCAGCTCCTGTTGGACCGAATCTCTGCCGATGGCAATCCAACGATAGAACCTCAAAGCAGCCGTTTCACTCCACTGTTGATAAACAGCTTGTACGACCTTTGTGATATCGCCCGCGCTATTGACCTCGTCTGTCAATTCTCAACGCCGTAACGGTCTGTCTTGCACAAGTTGGAGAGCCACAGCTTAGGACTGGGCCGTGGTTCTTCTCGTCTCTTTAAACCACCATGCCCATTTTCCAAGACGATCTTGACAACCAAGCCTGCCGTTCTGGTCAGCCGCCGTCAACCCGACTTTTTCCCACCGAGCCTTCGTCTCCAATTTTGAGACGACTTTCCGAAGAGAGCCTACCAGCAGAGCTCTGCGAAGGTCTGGTCTCTAATAGTCTGACTCGTCCATGTACGCCGAAACCTGACGACGCGGCTGCTATTTCTTGCCGAGCAGAGCTTATACAAAGGTTGAAAAGGGGAGAGAGTCCAACCTGGGTACCAAATCGTCATGTAAGCTTCACTCTTGTGCCTAGTTCACAAGACAGGACAATCATTATGGACCTTATATGCCTAACATGAAGTCTCCGTCTCTAGCTCGAGTCCATCTTCCAACGACGAGACAGCCCTCCCGGTCGTCGTACTTCACTGGAGTCCCCGAAGTTACTTCCCTCAGTCCAAATAACACCCGAGAAGACGGCCAATGGTAGTCAGGACTTGGCGGAAGACAGGCTGCAGGATGGATTGGAAATCGAGCGTCCTAGGTCGGCACTGCATAGCGGAGTCTTTACAAGCAGTCAAGAAGAGCGACAAGTTCGGGAACGTGGGCGGTCGGCAAGCCAGCTGGTTCCTGAATCACCTTGGATCGCGACATCACCGCATGCAGATTTCACCACGTTTCCCTTCGAGCCGAAGACAACATTCTCAGGCGACTTGAACAATTTCAGATCCGTCACGGCCTCGTCCTTGTCGTCGTCGTTGTCCTCAAGCTTCGTATATCACCCTCCTACCAGTCCGTTGGTCCAATCGGAGAGTAATGACGAATTGGATTTTGGCCTCGCTCCCCCAAGTCCCGGTTTATCTTCCAAGGAGCTGAATCGCAGACTGCAGGGAATCAACTCGGCCGCCTCGACTTCGTTTGCTTCCCCTTCGCCTCGACCAGCTGCTAGCAGCTCACGATTCTCCCTCGGCCGTCCGGAGCTATATCAAGCTCACCAACCCAGGAGGTCTCTGACATGCACGCCCACCTTTGCCTCTCATGGACCATCAACACATCAAACACCAGCCATGCTTCGCACCAGGCGACCATCCTTTGGCTCGGACGCGTCCCCCATTCAGCATGCATCCATGGTTGGCTCTTATGAGGAAAGTATATTGCGAGGACGCATGTCTACTACACCCTCCAAGCCGTTCGATTTCTTAGCTCAGATTGGGGTCCTCGGCAAGGGGAAATGCAAGTCCAGCCTCCGCTGCCCAGCGCATGTCACGCTGGCATTCCCTGCTGTCTATTACAATTACAGCAGCACCTCTCATAGCAGATCAGCCTCGGCTGATGGGCCCAGCCCATACGTTGGCCAAATAGATTTGGAAAACGGACTGCCCAACTTGGAAGAGGAATCCAGGTCGAAAAGGAAAGCGTATGGCCGATACATGGACAGGCAGCCGCTGAATGGTCACGGCGACATTCCGATGCCTGATTCGCAGTTTGATGACCGGCCGAGGCCATCGTCACGGCCCAGGCGCCGAATGGGCTCGCCCCGAGCCCCCCCTGGAGGCAGCTACCGCATACCCGAGAAGGGTCAGATTCAGATCGTTATCAAGAATCAGAAAAAGACGGCAGTGAAGCTGTTCCTCCTGCCCTACGACCTAACCGGCATGGAGCCAGGCACGAAAACCTTTATTCGCCAGCGCAGCTATTCAGCAGGCCCCATCATCGACAATGTGCCGAATTCCAGTGAAACCGACGCCCAAAGCCGCCCCATGCTCCGCTATCTGGTCCATCTGCACATATGCTGTCCCTCAAAAGGCCGGTTCTACCTTTACAAATCCATCCGTGTCGTCTTTGCCAACCGTGTGCCCGAGGGCAAGGAGAAGCTCCGGAACGAAACCACTTGGCCCGAGCCTCGCTTCACGCCATACAAGCCCATCCGGGTCATGCATCCTCCCTTGACCATGTCATCTGGCCCTGGTGCCATGCTCGCCGTCGACAAGGCCTTCCGCCGCCGCAGCCTGGGCATCTCCTTTGGCGCCGCATCCCCCCACGCCCTGGACATGGTCGACGGGCTGGAATCCGCCACGGGCGGCGCCGGCAACACGCTCCCCATCGAACCCATCCCCTTTCGGCTGCCCTCCCGCGATCCCGCCCGGGACAGCGACGCAAGCGACTCTGCCGGTCTGGGTTCCCCCGGCTCCTCCCAGGCCACCAACGACTCATCAACAGCCACGGCCATCGGCAGCACCTCTCACTACGAGAAGCTCATCAGGGGAGACTTTGGGTACGGGGGCAACGCCTTCGCCACGGGCCCAGGATCAACTGGCTCCGGCGGAGCAGAGGGTCTATTGTCGCGGCGCCTCCGCTCACTAGGCGTCAACAAGCCGCCCCGTCCCCCATCAGCAGGGGACCTGGCGTGAAAAGAAAAGGGGCACGGAACATGGACACCTTGTTGTAAAAATATTGTTCAGACTGAATAAAAAAAAAAAAATGACTACTCATTTCATACAGCAACTAGAGGGAACGGCGTTTCTATTGAGTACCGGACGCTCTTTCGCAGCCTTGAATGGATGGGACTTAGGATAGATCAACTTGGTTTAATATCATGGCTTTGAATTCGTCCTATGATGGGCCATCCGTTTATTCGTCGTGTTGCTTCAAAACGTGGTTTCCAACGTCCATCGGTACATTCACAGCATCGTTTCTCGACCGTAAGACGCAACGGATTGTGATTAAAGCATATATTCTACTGTACAAAATATGACGACTGCACACGCTCCTGCTCAGCAGCCAGCCGCTTCGCCAAAGCGGCATCCAACTCGTGCAGCTCGTCCGCCGACACAGCCCTCGTCACGGCCTGTCCCTTCCCGCCCGGTCGGGGGGCCACGTGGAAGGGGCTGTCGGTGCCCCGGGCGTGTCTGTGCCTCTTGTTCTTCTCCAGGCGCAGCTGCCTCTCGAGAGCCTTGCGCATCGCCCTGAGTTCGTCGTACGAGAGCGGCTTCAGCATCTCCTTGATGGCCTTGTTCATGCTCTCCCGCTTGGGCAGGACCCATGTCGCCGAGAGGTGTTCGTAGTCGGTCGTGATGAAGGCGTAGTGCAGCTTGGGGTGGCGCTGCTCAATGTCCTTGAGCTTGGACGAGACGTCGCCCGACCAGGCGGCCAGCTTGCGCAGCTTGAGCCACTCTCTCTGCAGGCTGAAGACGGTCGCCTTCGACGCTGCGGGGAGGCGGTCGTTCTTCAAGTCCGAGCGCTGCTGTAGCGATTTGGTCGTCGCTGCCCAGCCTTGCCAGTGCGTCATGAGCATCTCCTCGCACCAGTCCATGGCGCGCTCCCACTGACCCAGGTCTGCCAGGTGGCGGATCGCAAGGTTCCAGTTCGTCCTCGTGAGCTTGAACCCGGATTGAAGAACCTCCTCGATGGTGTGGAGGAGGCCGACTCCGTCCCGGGCTTCCCCGAACGTCCTGATGACAACGCTGAGCGGCTGGGAGAGGTCGTACTGATGTGCGGGATAGATGGAACCAGAGGTACTGGTGCTGCTGCGGGCAACCGCATCAAATGTCTGCTTCCACATTTTACGAACCTGATCCAGTTTGTTATCTTGCATGAATCCTTGCATCAATGCTGCCGCGATCTCGGGTGGGAATGTATTCTCCTTCCCCTTGTATTCCGGGAAGACTTTCAAATAACCGGATATCAATTGTTCAATAGCCGCATACTCTCGTTGCTTGACCAACAGCATAACTGCTCGCCCAATGTCCGCCGTCCGGGATTTCACCTCTAACAAACCGCTTGGAGCCGCCCATGTAGAGGATTTCGTGCCTGCAGACGACGGTCCATTAGTTGCAGACGCAAACATGGAGAGTAAGCGTTCCGTAAGATCTTTGCACAGGGCTCGCGTTCTGTCTGCTGACGGCACCCGACGCGCAGATGCCTGCGTTAGAGCCACTTGAGCTTTCAACGGCACCTCGAAACCTGCGGACCGCATATGAGAATATATGGTTTCGGCCAAGACCAGGTCCCCAATGCGTACAGCACCAGTCATAACCACGGAAAAGTGCTCGGGTCTAACGGGGAACAGGCCGTCCGCACGTGCGGTCTGGAGCAGCTGAAACGCTGTCTGAATCTGGTCAACGTGGACCAAGGCTCGGAGGAGAAAGTCGTGCGTTTGGTGGTCCCATTCCACACCATACCTCTTCATCAACTCTAATAGTGAGTAACACCTATTCCAGTTCCCTCGGTGCCCATTAAAGTAGATGAGTTGATTCCATACCGCGGTGCTGGTCGCACTGCGTTGCGTAAACTCAACGCAAATCTTCTCGGCTTCTTTGAGCTGGTCGTTGTGGCAGTACACCATGACTAACGAAAGAGCCATTTCTTTCGAGATGGGAATGTTTTCTCTTTGTGACTGGTTAAAGTACTTCAGAACGGTAGCCAGATCTCCTCGCTTAGCTGCCATAGCCATGATTTGTGCATAGGTAAAGGCATCTGGTTGGCCGATCTTTCTTATTTCCTCGAAGCATTCAATGGCGCGAGCCTGATTATCTGTTTTCGTATAACACTTTAACATAGTATTCCAACAGTCAATATCGGGCTTAACTCCATACGTCTCTGTCATCGTGCGAAGTTCTTGCTCAGCGCCGGCAGTGTCACCGGCTTGTGCGAATGCGTTTATCGTGCTCCGAAACCCGACTGGTTGTTTGACGACGGCTGGGAATTTCTTGGTGTACCTTGTCCAGAGGTCTTTCACGGCCCGGGTGTCACCAGCCATTGAGTAGAACTTCAGAAACTTCTCATAGCCCCATCGGTTGAGGTCGCCCCAGCCATGATGCCAGTCACGGTATACCTCGGCTAGGCCGGCTGTGTCTGAAGGATAGTAGAAGTTGAACAACTTGCGTAGCAACCGAACTGGAGTCCTGACGCCATCCAATTTGCGATAGACGGAATATATTTCCGACAAGGAAGCAAGCTCAGCTTTTGTCTCAATCCTCTCATCCAAGCGCTGTAGCATGTAGTCAAGATACTCTTGATACAAGGCCGCATCGTTCCAAATCTGCAGAATGTGCTTTGCTTGTTTTGGTGGGCATGGGTGCATTAGGACCTGGTGTGCTATCCAGAGGCGAAGCGCTTCGAGGCCAAGTTTTGTATCTGTATATAAATCAATTGCTCTCGTGGCTCTTGCGGCTTCGGTTGCGAGGTATCGCTCGAAGGCGAAGTAGAGTTGCGCAAGATCCGGTTTTGGGGTCAACGGCGGGATCTTTCTGGCAGCATTCTTCGCAGATGATAATGCAGGTCTCTCAATGGTGGAGAAATACTCGAGCCATATTTTCAAAAGAGTGGCCCAGTCTCTCTGCATAAGTGCGTCCAGCAGCAAGTGTTCAAGGCCAGCTCCTGAAGATCTAGAATGCAAGCCCGTGTTGAAAATATGGAGAGCGGCCGCTTGATCACCAGCTTGCAAGTACAAGAGTATTCCTGCAGCCTGCAGCTCATCGTTCCATGACTGGGGCGGAATTTGGCGCAAGATTGATATGGCCCGACTGACATCGACGATGCTCTGCGACGTGGATAGATACACCACAACAGACGACCGAGTTTGCTCTTTCTGCTGTTCGTCCAGCTTTCCAAAGTGATGCCAGACATCGTGATATAACGTTTTCTCTGGCCTCTCAAGACTGTCTATTAAGTTCTGCAGACGTGCTTTTTGGGATCGTGACTGTCCGCGTGCGGTCGAGTTGGATTGGCGAGAGCTTGGAAGAGGTGACTTGACCTCAGCGACTGAAGAGTTGTGCTCTTTCATGGAGTTCTTGTTACTTCTCGAGGTATATTTTCTAACTCTGTTGCTCCTCCAACCGGCAGCTTCGCTGCAGCATCGAGACAAAGCGAGCGTCGCGTCTACAGTTGCGGTGATGGTGCGCGAGGTGAAGTTTCTTCGCCGCGCAGATTCGAATGACTTTGTCGTGTCCTGCGGATGTGGTAATGGGGGATAAAGTCGACGCAAAAAAGCACACGTCCCACTGGGATACAAGAAGTCGAGCACGAATACAGAAGCCAGGAGACTGGTCTGCGCAGGACGGTCGGCAGATTCATCTGGAACCCGCCCGCCTTCTTTGTCTCTGCTCAAAGGCGGCCACAAATTGGACAATTCGATCGCCGAAGCACCATGCTGCCAAAAGCCCGTGTGTAGGTTTCTGGACCGCTTCGATGATCTGCCTGGCCTGGAAAGAACACGCTGGAGACGACATGATTCCAGACTGGCCGCGGTCCTTTCCAGCATAAGGCTTAGTTGGGCAGCCGACTTTCTTCACCCAAGCTTATTCGAATCAGATTGACATGCCCGCGGATAGCTATCTGGTGGTGAAGAGTCGATGATGCAAGCTGCTCGAGATTGCGATATGGCGTCCAGGGGCACTTCGCGGAGAAGAAAAAAAGGTTAGCCTCGACGGGAAGTCTTGAGTGGAATGCAATTGTACAAGAAAGGCCGTATAGGGAAACGGAGTGAAGATGGTAGACGCGTCAGAACAAAGAGGCGATCCCGTATCGTCGTAGCATAGGATCAGAAAAAAAAAATAATAAAAGTTGATGACGGGGCGGGCTTGCAGCTCCTGTCTGGGTCCGTCGGCTGGCCGATGACTGGCTTCTCTTGGTCACGAGACCCGCGTTTATCGATTAACAGGTGATCCGGGTAGCGGAAGCCAGATACAATAATATGCTATTTAGAAGATGTTAATATGTTAATATACCTCAGAACCCGTCCATGGTAACATGTTCACATCCAACGCGTGCAACAAAATGCATTACCTCAGCAGCTCATTCATGTCCAGCAAACCAGCAACGTTGTGGCAAAGGTGGGGCTGGCTTTTGGAAGGCATATCGAATTATCAAGGGCCTGATCCACAAGAACGGTGCACCTGCACAATTCAGGAACAACGGATGCACAAGAGACACGCTAACCATTTCTGTTAGCTAATTTTTTTTATGTTCTGTTCACACTGCATAAATCCTACTTTTTGCCCCTGTTTCCAATGTGTCTCACTAGCTAGGTCTGCAGAGGATGCCTGCAATAGGTAAAAAATACCTTGACCAAAAAGCAAATTCTGCTGCAATCTGGAAAGTCGGAGGAGCCGGTGCTCCTTGTTAAGGATAATTGCAACCTTGCGCTGCAGCGAACTTTCTAGGGCTATTCCGTACTGAAGCAATATTGCCAGTGCCACCACTATAGGGCAGCCATTGTTAAATATGACGCTAAAGATAACTCTCTGTGTTGCATTATTGGTCTTTAGTGCTATAACAGGCCAGGAATACTGTAGAGACCTCTCAATAGGCCGGTTTAACGCCTCTGCAAGCACGTTGTCCATGGTAACAAACAACGATTTCTTGGGAGCTTACCGTGAACAACTCCCAGAAACTGGGATGCTTCAAATGTCCCCACTCGGATCCACACGCGACTGGTACTTCGCAAAGTCGGAGCTAGTCGGAGCTTCTCTTAAACCCCAGTTAGGCAACCAAGCAGCTTCTTGTCCGACGTTCTCACGCCGGTCAGCTACGCTCCCTAGATCGGCAAGGGGAAAAGAAAACAGAGGGGATGTGGCATACGCTCTGTTGATATTTCGGTCTCCTATCCTGCTTGCTACTACTCAAACAAAAAGCCTGCCCGATACGATTGCTATTTCATGTGCAAGCGCTTTTATTCCCGCCAACAAACTCCGAGACCAACGAGGAAATAGAAAGATGAATAGCATGTACTCCTTGTAAAACTCCAACGTGTGACCAGCCTGATGCAGAATACCAAAAGAACAAGAAACGAAAAAAAAAAAAAAAAGAAAAAACCCGGTTATTGTGATCGACAGAGGAATTTCGCTGTTCTTGTTCAAGCATCTTTTGAAGCATGAAACAGATATTCCACAGCGCATTTGTTCTTCTACTCAGTCATTGTCGAGTTAGAAGTACTTAAAGCCCCAAAAGTAATACAAGAAAGTAGCAATCTCGTTACAAAAAGCCGTCCAGCATGAAATTTTAGCGCGTGATAAACATTATTAGTGCCGGGATGATACGAATTCAAGACCCCGTCTGCTCAAAGAAGAGCTCGTTTCTCAGACGAGAGAGGTCGGGAGATCGCACCGGCTCATGGTCTCGGCGTGGTCGACGGCTCTTGCTTCTGGTCCTCTGACTACGTCGAACTGATCGGTCGGTAGGAGAGGCAGTGCGTGACGGACAATGCTCCCGACGAGCCCGGCGGAGTTGGTTATGCAGCCAGAGCTGGCTGGTGGGTGACCGTAGAGCTGCCGGAGAGGTGTTGCGAGAATGCACCTGGAAAGGAGAGGTCGCTCGACGGGGTGACCTTCCTCGCAGCGTGCTGGATTCATCAGGTCGCAAGGGTTTTGATCTCACGGTTCTGGAGAGGCTTCGACATCTCTTGCGCCCCCTAGAAACGTCCTCGTTGATTCCGGCGGTGGCTGTGACATCTAGAGAGGCGTCGGTAACGTCGACAATGAGAGCCATAATGCCTCGACAGGGAGCCAGGAGATTCATATGAGGGGGAGAAAGGTCAGATTTGGTGGTAAGTCAATGTGAAGTAGCGACGTGGGCTTTGCGTGCAATTCTTCGAAGTAGTAGTATTGAGGTGCACGATGATGGTAGCAAGCTCAGCTTTGGGCAAGAGCCGCTAGGGAAGGGTAATAAGTGTCGGAAAGATGATGATACAGTAAAAGGACAAGGTAAAGAAGAAGAAGATGAAGAAGAAGATGATGAAGAAGAAGAAGATAAAGAAGAAGAAGAAAAAAAGAAGAAGAAGCAGAGTAGAACGGGATTGAAA
>JFZS01000277.1:0-34140 GCA_000709145.1 Balansia obtecta B249 | reverse complement strand
TTAGCAAAAATAAAAAAAAAAAAAAAACCTGCCACTATTCCCAAACCCACGCGGCCAATCAGGTGCAGTAAACAGGCCAAACCCCAAGTTCAGCCCTCGAGCGCAGCCCTTCAGAACTTTCTCCGTCGAGCCAATTACGGACGCCTACCTTCGGGGGAGCAGGGTCCCATCCCGCGGGGTTGAAACGTCTGAAGTACGGTATGTGCAATAGACCCGGATCGACCAAGCAAGGTGCTCACCCACAAGGGGTACGTACCAGGAGAAGGATTCTCGAAGACGTAGACGTGTCAAGGAAGGGCCGATTCCTAATTCCCATACCCGTCATGTGATCCGCAACCGGCCCGAGGCAGGGTTCTTTACCGGTCCTGAAACATACGGGCGGTCCTAGGCGTCGAGGCTAGTGCGCAGGCTGCCGTGCGAGAACTGCGGGCTCGTGGTATATTAATCATGAATCGTCTGTATATGTGTGTTGCTTTCCCTCCCATCTGCCTGGGACGTACACGGGCGGAAAGAACCATGGTAACGGGGGTGTGCCGTGGAATCCGGGGTGCCGGGGCGTAGTAAAGCATAAGCGAGCTGAATTATGCCAAGGATCCGTGAGCAGGGGCAATACGAAACATCGTCGAAGGCCAAGACAGCTATGAGGTTGGCTGTCCTAGAGTTGTGTCACGGACATTGTGCTAATAACACATTGGTTCTTGGGAGTTGTCGCAAGTTGGACAACGGAAGGTTAGTTCCAGACGTTAGATGTGTTCAGATTCGAAGCGAGACAGTTGGTTGTCCGAACAGTAAACAGTGTACAAAAGCGTCGGTGCTTTTGAGACAGCGAATAAAACGCATCGGCTATACAGCAGGCACGGAAGAACATAGTGGCTCTGACCATGGCCCACGATCAACAGGAGTAATTAGGCTAATTCCAGACGAGTTTCCTCACAGGGGAATTCCATCGTCCTTAATTTCGGCAGACGCCAGCACAGTCGTGGTTATCTTGTCAACCTCAGTTCATAGGAAAACCTATGCCCTTCAAAATGATGCCGTCCCCAATCGATGCTGTCACAGTTTGCTGCCTGATACCAGATGGCCCAGTCTGCTAGGAGTGATTCGATTGGACTACCAGAGGGCGCTCAGAGCCGAATGTCGTACATGGACATGGCCGGTAAGAAGGCGACCGTTTAGGCGCAGCCGCAACGATTCGATGGTTGCCCAGGTACCATGGACCTGAGCTCATGGCCACAAACAGGGCCGCCAGAGCTTTCATTAGGTCCGGTATATCTGGGCAAGCGTCAAGTCGTCGTTGCTACACCCAACCAGCCGCCTCTATACCAGCCATGCCCATGTGCCTTGGAAACAATATACGAAATAGGACAGGCCAGCTATCGTGCAAGCAAGCACACTAGCCCTTCCATAATGCACTGCCATCTATTACGCCACTGCAGTAACTCAATATACATGTCAAGGGCGGTAAAACCCAAAAAAACAATCCTCTCCGCAGCTCTCCGCAGCCCTTCTCACCAGGCGAGTAATAGTCAAACATGTCGTATGTAAAGTATGTTATCACCAAATCATCTGCTTCCCATTTTCGAAAACTCGTTTTGATATCTCAACTTGAAGCCATTGCACAAAGCACGCATGTCCGGGTACTGGTATCCTTTCAACTCATAACCCTGTGGAATGGCACGGACTGGCAGTCCAATAACCTTGGCCGAGCGGCTCGCCTTGAAGCATAGCCAGAAGTAGCCAGGGTGCTTCGGATCTATGCAGAATGCATATGCGGATCGATTGGGGTTGGCATCGATGTAGGTGGTGAGCCATTTTCTTTTTTTCTTTTTTTTTTTTTTTTTGAAGAGGAAAATACTCGTTAGCGGCGGTGACACATACGACCAACAACAACAACAACAACAACAACAACAAAAATACTTACCTGTTTCTGACCGTGACCTGCTCTGATACTTGTCATGACGCATCAGTTCGTCGACTTTTCTAGCCATTGCCTTGACGTGGTCCACAATCAGTTCGTCAAGATCGGTGTAGGTGTATTTGCCTCCGATGCGCAGCAGCTTGCCGACAGAGAACTCCGTGTCCTTTTGCATCTCAAGCACATCGATATGTTGATAAACGTTGTCGGCAACCTTCCACGTGATTGCCAAATGGTCGTTACCCTTGGACGAAGGACGAATAATCACCTCACCAGGGGGCTGCGAGCCTAGATATTCTTCTGCCTGAATCGAGTTGAAGGGTTTGAAATTAGGGTGCTTCACCACGCGCTGAGTTCGACCCGTGCTTTGGTCCTTCTCGCGAAGCTCCTCCTTGTCTGCGGCTTCCAGGTTGTAGTCCCATCCGTCGCGTCCAAGGTTGATGGGTCTCTTGTACGGTATGCGAAGGGCATCTTCCCGCAGGGAAAGTTTTGCCATGAAGTCCTTGTAATTGAGCTCCAAGATCTTGCCCTGAACGGTTTGGCCGGTGCTCAGAACCTCCTTGACGGAAGTTCGAGTGTTCACCTCGTGCGCCTCCACTCTTCCCTCAATGCCACAGTCGAGCTTGACAATGGCAAAGTCGTCGCGCACCAAGCGAACATTGACAGGCACTATCATGCCCTCGCATAGCGATGATTTCGTCTCACCAGTGAACGTGGTGAAGATCTCCCATTGATTCAGAGGAGCAAAACTCCGCCGCAGTTCCTCATACGGAGCCTGTAGTTCCGCACTGATAGCCTCGAGAGTCGCCCTCTTGCGCTGACTGAAATTAGTCAAAAGTTGGTCAGCATATTCGTCGAGAACAAGTTCGTTTACACGCTCTTGTTCATCTTGCTTAAAGAGTTTTCGAACAATCGCGCCGGGACCATTTTCGTCGGTTTCCGCCTTGACGTCTTCCTCATCCAGCTCCAAAGCATCCGCAGCCATTTTTCGGCCCAGCTCGTAATCCTCAGGATGCACACGAGTATTGTCGAGAGGGTCAGAGGAAGGGTTCGTCGCATCGTAGTCGATGTAGAGGAAGCTGGCACAGTTGTTCCACACGCGAGGACCGACAACAGGCAGCTTGCCGCTGTCGGGATCACCGACCAGCTCGTCTCTGGTGTTTACTACACCGCCGTTGGCGTTGATGGCCTTGATCACGCTGGTCGCCTTTCTCGGACCCAACCCAGCAACGTACGGAAGCAAATTGGCCGTATACGGGTCGCTCATGGCATCGTTTATGTTCACGCCAACCATGTTCACTGTGTCGACCATGGCAGATTCCAGGTATTTCATGAGCTTGTCTTGGGGGAGAAGGTGCTGGCAGGGGTGGAAAGAGAGCGACGACACGTCTTTGCCCAGTGCGGCATATTCCTTCATAGGGTTCTGCATGTAGCGAGCCAGGCCTATGCAATACCTGGTGACCGGGTTGAGCGACGGATGCTCAGCCAACGCGCGGGCGCTGTCCTTGTATAACCGAGCGACCTCGTCATCGACCACAACAACTTCAAGGGGTTCCGTCCTGTAGTCGTTGGTTTCCGGGTCGTCGAATTCGGCTCCTCGAAGATCTTTATCCCTGACCAGAGCCTCCAGATCACGCACTAGCTTATTCGTCTCGGCACTCCAGCCACTGACAGCAATGACATCGGGTCGGCGCCTTCGGACGAGTTCTGCAAATTCGTCCCGCTGCGCCTCATCTCGAGCCAGATTAACAAACTTGCCCTGCTCGAGAACTCTGCCATCTTCCTCAACCCACGTCCAGCATATCGGCTCCCTAATTGGGTCGCCCATGCCATTCGAAAGCGCCAGTACTCGGGGCGTCGTGCCAAGAATCATGCCCTTTGGTTTGTAGGGCGCTTGGTCCAATTTGCGATAAAATTCTTGTCGGCACATCTTCAGCACCTCATCCTGGCAGAATGTCCTAATAACCTCCTTCACGTTCTTGACAATAACCTTTTCCAGCTTTGGGTAGGCCAGGTCAAGGACCTTTTTGCGTTCCTCTCGCCACTGATCAGCACGGTCGCTGAAGTTCTCAGACTCAAACTCCTGATATAACTGTCGTCGGAAATCATATCTCGGGGGCATGACCAGCTTGATATCCACGAGACCTTCTTCTTCGGCGCGCATCATCTGGAGAAAAAGCTCAGGTTGATGAACTAAATCAGCAATAGCCTGGTTCTGCAGATATTTGATTTGGTAATAAGGATGGGATTCGTCAATTTTGCGCAGGCCCTTGTCTGTTCGCCGGCAGCTGAGCTCGGCAGCTTGGTAGTACGAGCTTCGGAAATACTTGCGCATTCGCGGACTGGCAAACAGCTCTTCCGAGTACATCTGGCGAGCCGCGGCGATGACCTGGTCTCCAGTGGAAAAGTTGGCATCGATCAAGCTGTCTGCTAAATCCATCGGATATTGCGAGTCGTCGTCCGGTGTGACCTTCTTCCCTTGTCGTAGCGCATTCCTCGCCAGTTCGTCGGCAGTGATGCCGTAGGCCTTGACAAATTGGTAGGCTTTTCCGTTCCGAACACGGTCAAGTAGAGACGATTTAGAACCTGGCTTCTTCGTCTGGGAAACATTGCCGGACGTAGCGGCAAGTTCTTTTAGCTTAGCTCCATATTGGAACTGCACGTAATCTTGCAAATCCTGTAGCTCCTCCATCGTTGTAGCTTCTGGTATCATTTCCTCGATTGATGGATCCTCAACATCAACAGTCTTTAGATTGTCAAACGTCTTCTCGAGCGAGTTGCGCTTGTCCACAAATGATCTGAACTTGATGTCGAGCTCCAGAATTCTCCACAGATCGTCCTGATTAAGGAGCTTATCTGATTGAATCGTGTAATCGGGTCCATCAGGGTCATCACGGTTTGACTTGCGGATCTTCTTGGAATGTAACAAGTAGTCTTTCCGGTGCTGAAAGACGTATGGAACTTCCACTTCATCCACAATGAAAAATTCCAAAACCTTGCCAATGGCTTTTCCGAAGGGTGCTTGTAGCTCCTGTGGAAGACCCTTCTTCGGCCACAGCTGGTTTGTGATCCACTTTGCTTCTTCTTTGAACTGCTCGGCCGTGAGCTGGAGGTTTTTGAAGGGTTTGCGCTCAATCTGAAATCTCTCGGGCTCGTCTGTGAACCGGATCTCGTTGTCTTCGTCCGTAAGAAGCTTCTCTTTGAGCTGTGAAGGTTCGAAGACATCTTTGAGTTCGATGCCTTGCTCCTCACGCTCACGGTCTTCCTCGTCATCTTCCATTTGTAAAGCCCAGTCATAATCTTCGCCGTTGCCGAAGATGGCTTCCATGTCGTCCAGAGCGTCTTTATCGAGACCGCTTGTGTCGACCACCGCACCAACACCTCGGTCCCTGGGCCGCGCGACTTCCTCATCTTCGATCCTCCGCGTCCGTTCCTCATCGTCTTCTTCGGGGAAATCCTCCTCGATGAAATCGTCGAGTTCATCAGCTTGAGCTCGAAGGTTCGATCTTCCGTACGGCCGTTGTTCTGCCGTCTCTTCATCCTCATCGGCAAATATTTCGTCGAGACCGCGGCGTTCGCTGCGTGTGTCGTATTCATCACGATGGCCGCGCTTGAGGCGCTTGAATTTGGACTATTTAAGGGAATTTAGGGTTAACGCAGAGCAACATTGCCACAGAATAATGCAACTCACCTGGGTCTCTGGTTTCGGCCTTTCTCCGAATTGCTCGCCGATCAGTTCCAAGTCGTCTTCGTCAAGACGCTCCTCTTGTTCTCGATCCCGGTGCTCGCGCTTTCTTTTGACGGGGCGTGGGTCTGCATCTGAGTCCTCCTCCTCCTCTTCTTCTTCAT
The DNA here is from genome assembly GCA_000709145.1 of Balansia obtecta B249. Taxonomy (NCBI): domain Eukaryota; kingdom Fungi; phylum Ascomycota; class Sordariomycetes; order Hypocreales; family Clavicipitaceae; genus Balansia; species Balansia obtecta. The sequence goes on along the minus strand of JFZS01000277.1, from coordinate 28,376 downwards.
CTTCGTCAACAATGAAGCCCTCACGAATCTGTATCAGAGTCCCTTGTCAGCACCGATTGGTACATATGCGTTGCAATGACTCACTTTTCGAGCTTCCTCCTCGTCATCATCATCTTCCTCTTCCTCACTGGAATCATCGATGTGAACTCCATTGCGTCTAGGTCGTCCCTCTCCATTCCCCTCGTCAAAAGATTCGTCATCTTCCTCTTCATCCAACTCAGCCTCTTCCGATATTAAGTTGCGCATACTATTACTCATGATGGCGCGGTCGGCTATGCGTCTCGTAGAACTAAAAACCGGGTCCTGGGTGATTGCTCGGGGAAGCAAAATGGTGCCTCTCAAATAAGCCTCAGAGGTTGCCGAGCCGAAACCGAGAGTAAATTTATCTTACGCCCGGTCTCGCGAAGCTTGTGGAGCGAGAAGGAGGGGCTGTTGTCGTTACAGCTTGATGCTCCCTCTTTTTGAAGTCGCATTCACAGCTTGCTTGAAACGTTTATTGCGGGTGGAATCACACATGGTCAACGAAGCTTACATAATCGCCCCTGTCAACCAAGGTCTTCTATTGAGCTTACCCTGGACTTGGTCCACATATTCATTAAATAACAAGAAGGCTTGTTGCATTCTATATCCAAATAATTAGTATTCTTCTGCATAATTTTTTTCTGTCCATCAATACTTTAAGCGACTGTTTTGTGATCACTTTTAGCAAGCCAACATGAAGTCAAAATCGCTATACCGCTGTTCATCTCATAGTCCTTTTAGCGTATGGCTGGCAAAGTAACTAAAACAGCATCAGAGGTGCCGTCTGCGTTCACAGTGGACATTTGCCAACATGGCGAAGATGGATATCCGTGCGTTGCAAACCAAAATACCGAGAAGTGCTTTTTTTTTTTTCGGGCAAATATCGAGTGGATCCAGCAGTAAGTCTGAATATCGACCAGTGAGTGGTTGGATATCCTAGTCCTTCTACGTGGTGTTGCGGACAAGAGGACTGCGGTCACGGAATTCTCACACCGAGCTTTCTGCTGGGTTAACTCGAAGGCATAATAAGGCCCAGCATCTGGAGAGTTTGCGAGCATGCGGTGTGTGAGAGGGTAGGAGACATGGCCCGTGATAATAAGCAAACATAAAGACAAAGGCGGCCGCGAGCGGAAATTGTGGCCCATGGACTCGATCTTGGACGTGACGTAGACCTGGGACTTGGCATTTGGAGTTATTGGGGCAGCTTCGTAATTAATACTCACTGACACTGTTGCCCCGTTGATCCATTGGCATCACGGCTTGACCGCAACTGCCGCAACGAGCCTACCTGCCACAAAATCTTTCTTTTGCGACGAGAGAACCTGGCTGACATATGCAGGTGTATGGAGTAGGTTTATCCCATACATTGCCCGCCATGCTAGAAAACCGGGCAAGGGATGCGGCGAGTCTTGCCTCCCGCCCGTCATCATGACCATTGTCTTTTCCGTCTAATCAGCCGCCCGCGCCAACGTGGAGCGTATGAAACAGCAGATATTAGTTACCAGACCCAGACCCCACCGGCATGCGAGTGAGTGACTTTAAATTGATTCTCCAGAGACCCAGCAAGTGCCCCCGGCAAGATCAATATCGCATCCGGAGCCGGACTTGGACAAAGACTTGCACCGCCAGGTAGATACCTGCAAAGTTCAGCAACAGCATAGGAACTAGTGTCTTTCGCTCCAGCTGATTACTTTTCCGAGGCGTGCCGGGTGTTGGGGGTGAAGGGGAGGGGAAGGGGAAGGGAAGGGGGTGGAAGAAGGAGGGAAAGGGAATAAGAAAAGTAACAAGCGATAGGAGGCCGTATCCAGCCAATGGTCTCGGACGATGCAAACGATGCAACTCTTTGCTCCAGCGGGCATTGCCAGTATCCCAAACGGTCTAGAACGAAGCGCAGACGAGGCTGGCATGGAATGCGACTTGTTGTGGTACCATCCACCCACCCTGCCGACTCCAGGAGCAGCTGGGCTGGCTCGTTTCAACACCTGGACTGACTTTCCCAAACCCAAATCCCGCGTGTTCCTTTTCGCTTTCGACCCGTCGCGACCCGGCACAATGTGTGATGAACCATCGATATTGCAGCTTCGCTTGCACATCTCATCCTTTAAGAGGCACAGGCACGTGCCTGTGTGATCATGTCGGCCGGGTGGCCCGTGATTCTTTCTAAGAATTTATAAGGGTTGGGTCGCTAGCAAGGCTGCTCAGACCCGAATGCCCACACCATGCAGATATAGACTTTTGATTCGATCCCTTACCTAGGATATTAGTAGGAGGGAGCTGGCATTCCCCCTTGATTGCCATGGTGTGGCAGCATGGGTCAAAATATGATCTTGTCGGCCAATCAGGTCAGTATCTGGACAGCAGATGCTCAAATATCTGGGTACTTAGTAGGTACCTAGTAGGGAAGAAGGTCCGGAGTACTTGAATGGGCGTAAAGATTTTCCCACGCGGACAAATACTCTGTGTGCCTAAGCGAACCACTCGGAGTTTGGAATAAGAGCCGCGTCATAATGACTAGTACAGAAGAGCTTCTGCAGAGATGATGATGAACAAGGCGATTATTTTCTACTTGCCTCGCAAGGCCTCGCAAAAGTTTTCATAGGAGCCTTTTACAGCCACAGTCCTGAAGTGGAGGTCGTGAACCGTGATCTAGGTGTCTGTGGTCTTATGACGCGTAAAGAGATATGCGGCTTTGCCACAGAAAATGCGATAACGCTCGATCGTGTCCCATTCGTTCGCGGCATGCATGCACTCCGAGATAGATTTCCGGGCAATATTCCTCGTTCAAATGTTCATATATGATATGTGGAATTCGGGCCACCAGCATGAGCTCTGTCCGTCTCTCGGTCTTGTGTTGTGTCGTGGCAGGACCAGACGACCCTGATATAACATCGGCAAGAAATCGTCAGTCATCACATGGGCTGATGTGTCTTTTTGTACTGAGGTCAGTGGCACCGTCTGTTTCCCAAGGCCACCATCAGAGTTTCACCTCGATTCACAACTCCAGCGTCTCCTAGATTCGCAGGGTGCTTCGTCGATGCGTGGTGGTTGGCGGACAGATGGTGACGGTGACGGTGACGGTGGAGCAAGAATAAACTCCAGTCGTAATTAGGCCGCGCCGTCCCGGTTACCACAGCCTCGGAGTCGATCTCGTTTCTCGCTCTCGCCGTTCAGTCCGCTGTATAGTCGTAGTATAGTCGTAGTATGGTCGTAGTATAGTCGTAGTATAGTCGTAGTATAGTCGTAGTATAGTCGTAGTATAGTCGTAGTATAGTCGTAGTATAGTCGTAGTATAGTCGTAGTATAGTCGTAGTATAGTCATAGTATAGTCGTAAGTATAGTCCCCGAGACCTAAGCTGACTCACTAACCAGTGCCCTCGCCGAGTTATTGCGCGTTTTACCAGAGCCATTTGCCTTTCGTTCATCCAAACACAATTTACCGCCTTGTACCTCAGCGCAGGCACCATCATATAACTATCCCTGCAGCACTGCTCTGTGCTCTGTGCTCTGTGCTCTGTAAAACAGAGACCGTGAGGCCAATTTCAATCACCATTGCCTTTAGCACTTCGTATTTCGCCGGCAGTCAATAAGAGGGCAGAGGCGCCCTCTATTTTCCTCCATCACACCACCACACCACACAGCCCGGCACTGGTATTGCGGCCCCGTGCTTGTCCGATTGGGACCAAAGACCACATCCGTGGGCTATCAGCTAGCTGTCCCCCCCTCTCGAGCCAAGCATACTTAATCCGGCCCTCCTCATCACCTCTAGCATTGTCTTGAAAAGCGTTTCATGCCCGACATGTGTTGGCGTCTGGCACAGCCTCAGGGTTGTCTGCAAAATGAATGACAACTTCGGCTCACAACATGATGGCCGAGACACGTCCATGTCTGAAGACACCGCTTTACCCGGTCATGGTGTTGAGTCGCCCGCCGAGTCGGACCATCCTCCGGCCAACCTCCAACACCTGCAGCTCGAACGCTCATTTCGTCAGCGGCCTAGCCCTTTTACCGACTTGAAGGAGCTTCTCTGTGAGAGCACAGTTCCTCGGTACTCCCAGCAGAGCCATGTCAATAGCTATATCAAGTTCCGCTGGTCGGGTAGCGGTGGTGCGGGCAAATCCAAGTCGTCAGGTCCTGGCCCCGCTAGCAGCCGGCGGCCATCGCGTCAGGGGACATCACCATCGCCATCGCCATCGCCATCGCCATCACCAGCCGATTCTTCGTCGTCGGCAACAGCCTCCCCGACTGCGTCCTGTGTTCACTCGCCACAACGACGCGACTTGACACCGACAGGCGTGCTGGGTCCAGCCATTATCGGACCATTACCGCCATCAGCGGCGTCAAATTTAAATCAGAGGTTACAATTATCACCGCCTCCTGATATGTCGACGAAAGCTCCGCTTATGCTGCCGCCGCAGTTTGGATTAGCAAGCAGAATGGAACGAAAAAACCGATCCTTGTGGGATTTCTGTAAGTGTCCTGGTGTCAATTCGCCGGCTCTTCCTTCCAGCTCGGATTTCGCTGCAGGCAGCCTTGACTGCTTGCACACCGGTTGCAAGAAAAGGTCTGACAACTTTGGTGTGAGATTGCAGATATTAAGAACTGGTGCCCAGGAAGAAGTATTCTCGAGAGGACCAATCCCTGGTTGAAGGACTTTGCTGAAATGCACCCTAGTGGCGGAATTCAAGCAGCTATGCAAAGCCTGGCAGGCATCTACATCTATGATTACCTCCCCACAACCTCTCTGCAACGTCAAGTGAGTGAGAGATTCGGAACAGCAGAGAAGAGATTGAACTACCTGCTCGAGAAGAATCAACATCTGGCCGTCAATGAGGCAGGAGAACTGAATACCATTCTTATTATTCTCTCCATGAAAGATGTGAGCGTTGGCTTTGACAGGACAGGTTTGCCAGATGACGCGAGAATTTCTAACCCAGAGGATAGATTGTGCTTGTTGAACACCGAGCGAAGAAACCAGCAAAACCTCGGTGGCTCCAAGGCTTCAGACTCTGCGACCAGCTGCTCCAACGTTGCGCCTCGAACACACAGGCTTTCCCCGACGAGCTTACCCCAGCTCCTTCATCATTATTCGTATCCCAAGCTGTTATAGTGGGCAGAGCGCTCATACTTGCGGAGACGCTGATGCCGCTACCATCGCCGGAGCAGTTTTACCCAGAACGAGATGTTGGCCGGTTCTCGTGGTTGTTTCTGGGCACCACAAACAAAGACCGGTTGGAAATCCACGGCGGGTGCGGGTTTTCCAGGAGGCTGCTGCACAGCTTCAGTCAGATTACATATTGCGCCTCCCGACTGCATCAGCACCCGGAAAGTACAGTTGTGCCCGTCACGGCCCGGTTCCTTTACGAAGATTTGATAGCCATGAGACAGTGGAGTGGCGAATCCATGGACTGGGAAACTGCGCAGATGATGCCCGCCGTGATAGATAGAATCCGGAAGCTACCTGATGATTATGTGATACAATCTTCCGCAGTCATGACAAATGTGACAGCAGAAGCATGGCGATTAGCCGCCATAATATACCTGCAATGTCGTGTCCTCCGGTAAGTAGAGTAGGGAAGGTTTCTCTTCTTTTGTCTTTTGTCTTTGCCTTTGCGCCCGCTCTCTCTCGCCGGACGAAGCTAACAAAGCATCACTCAAAGAATTCCCAGAAACCATCCAGAACTCGTCTCCAAGTTGACAGACTTGGCAAAATGCATTCGAATCTTGCCTACATCGGGAAGTCAGTTCACGGCCCAGGCCCCCCTGTTTCCAACTTTCCTGCTCGGCCTGCTGGCAAGGACTCCAGCCCAGAAGGAAGTGGCCAAGCGCTGGTTCGAGGCTGTGGTACACACCCCAGTTCGAAGTGTATGTTCCTTTCCGTCCCCGTCTCCGGCCATTCGAAGCGATTGATGCCGAATCTAACTACATGTTCATGCAGAGCGTCCCCTCCCTCTATGAAACGCTGAGACGGATTTGGAGCTGGATTGATACAGACCTGGGCCAGCAGGAGCTATCGCCGTGGGAGCAGGGTTGCCCGATTGGAGGACGGTATGCGTGGTGGGAAGAGCTTGTTTCGCGAATAGACGAGACAGAGGATGAGGTTCTTTGTTTGACTTGACGGATATATCAATGGGCCGGTAGACGATTTTAGAAGACACAGGAGCAACATGGCGGACAATAAAAATGCGCAAAACTCCCAACTCCGCCCGTGGACGCAGAAATGAAGCCGTCATGGCCAAGATGTATTCATGTGGTGAGGTATGTACGGAAGTATTGAAGTATGATGGACGTCACTGGATGCCGTCTGCTTGTGCAGCTTCAACCACCAATCACGACATCATCTATGTCTTGCTCCACATGATGGGGAAGGTACTACTCCATACGCCGTGCCTGTGCTCCTTCCGCATCTTACTTACCCTTACATCGCAGCCATCTCTCCCAAATCACATGCGCCGATTTGCATCGACAATGGCTGCTGCATCAGCCCGGAAGCACTTCGCGCCGCTGAATGCCACGGCCGCCAGCGCAGCTAGTTTTGGTGCCCCCAGACTGCAGGGCATAGTTTTCGATATGGATGGCACGTTGTGGTAAGTATCAACGGCGCCGGACGACCTTGTGGCGGCGACGTTATTTCTGCTGTACATCTACCGCATATCTCGCTCATCTTCTACACACCTTGTCATCCAACCATCATCTCCTGTCATCAATATTCATTCCTCACCCTCCGCATTGATCTCCCTGTCAAGAATATTCCATTGGCCACCATCTTTCATCAGAAAGCAAGACAACAACAACCCGTGCTCGCCAAGCGACAACTCATTTGAAGAGCCGTTGACATTTCCCCGGTAGCGAACCCCAAAACTACATGTTCAACGACATGCGAGCCGCCCTTGGGATCCCCAAGTCTACCGATATCCTGGGCCATATTGAGTCTCTCCCCTCACACGAGCAGCCCTCGGCCATCGAGGCCATTCGCTCCATCGAGCGCAAGGCAATGGCGTCCCAAGTTCCGCAGCCTGGTCTCAGCACCCTCATGGAGTACCTTGACGCCCAGGCCCTTCCCAAGGCTATCTGCACGCGCAACTTTGACGTTCCCGTCCAGCACTTGCTCGATAAGTTCTTGGGTGCTTCATCCTTTCATCCTGTCGTGACGAGGGAGTTTAAGCCGCCGAAGCCTGATCCAGCGGGAATTCTGCACATTGCAAGGCAATGGGGGCTTGAAGATGCAAGCGGACTGATCATGGTAGGCGACTCGATTGACGACATGGCGGCGGGGAGGAATGCCGGTGCCGCGACCGTCTTGCTCGTGAATGATGTCAACCGGCGGCTAGCTGGGCATGAATTTACAGACTTGGTCATTGAGCGCTTAGATGAGCTGGTTGAGATTCTTGAAAACGGCTTCCAAGGGAGATGTGTTCAATAGTCTCTTCAAGAACTGCGTGCGAGAGACCTGGCAGATGAGCCTACGAGTGCTGGTTTGTGACGAGTAGATGAAGTGCATGATTCACTTGAGGAGAAGATATCGACCAAGGCTTGTCGTTGGAGGATCGTATTTGAAGCTATCAGGTTTAGAGCTGGACACCCGAAAAAGAAATAAAATAGAAGAAATAAAAGAAATAAAACAAAATGGGTATGCTTCCATGCTGAATTGTTATATATTCCTGCTCCGCATGGAGTACTTGCCGCATAGATGCCCGAATCACCCTCCGCCCAAAAGTTGAATTCAACATAAAACAGACCTTTGTTCTCACCACAAATCCCCGTAAAATATGGCCACCTTGCATCCTGATGAGGGTCAAATAAGAACGAGCCCAATAGGGCCAAAGATGTGTGATGATGATGACCATTGTCAGCTCGTTGATGTCTCCTCGCGCTTTGTTCGAGACCAGACTCGTGAAATCGGTTGTCTTCAGATAAGCCTTTTATAAATCAATGCGCCGACCGATGCTACTCTCAGCCATATATTATTTCAGCGGTGAGATCGTATGGGTTGCCGAAAACTCAACGTGCTAAATCCCCACAATACCCGCTAAATCCGGTGGAGGTTTCCTTTTCTTCGACTGCTACATGTTCTATAGTCCATAGTTTGGACTAGGATTTGGAGGAAGACCAAAGGTTGCTTGGCGTCGATTCTCCCGGCGGAAATCATCAGGGGTTTGCCGCCTTGCAAGGGAAGGTCGCATTGGATGTCCTTGGGGTCCGGGTCGAACGGGCAAGCTAAAGGTAGCTGCGGTTGCGCTCGCTGAACCAGCTTCCTCGGAATAGTGTGGCACTTGAGGTACCGAGTTCGTCGTTGCCACCCGAGCGCCAATGCCTGGATGATGGGCTGTTGCTGGTGTACGGCCGGTTCCCGCTCGGCTGCGACTGGGTGATCGACTTTGACGGTCTTTAGGCGAAATAATCCCAGCACCAGCGATGGGAATCTCGCCGGATGTCGGCGTGTTGATCGTACGGTCCTCAGCTTGAAGGGCATATGTCGGAGAGTCAATTGTACGGATGAGGTCTTGTGTAGCGGGTGACAACTGTGGTGCCAAGTGTGATTTACGGTTGTCCTTCTCCATCAGACCTACTGCCCACTCTCTCAAATCAACTGGGGTCCTTTTGGCAGCTTGCACAAATGGATCACGGTCCTAAGAATGGGTCAGATATTGCTTCGATGAGTCCATGTATTCCCATTGTGGATATTGCCAGGTACCAAGATAGATGAAGGGCACGTACAAAGAGTTCTTGGGGTGTAGGTCTTTGGTCAGGTTGCTTGTACAAACACTTCTGAATCATGTCTTCTAGGATGCTAGGGAAGGCATCGCTCTTGGGCAGCCGCGGTGCCGGCTCATGCACAATTTGTTGTAAGAGATCTAGAATGCCCGCGGGTGCGCAATCCTCGTCGGCAAATTGCTCACTTGAACCAAACGGGAATTTGCCTATTGCAAGCTCCATTATGGTCAATCCAAAACTCCACACGTCTGACTTGACAGTGTATTTCTCGCCTTGGATGCGTTCTGGGGCCATATACGTCGAGGTGCCGACGAATGTGTCTGCAATCGAGTTGATGAGTTCCCCGGACACGCCAAAATCGCATAGCTTAATCGATCCTCGTGAGTTGACGAGAATATTGGATGGCTTGATGTCTCTGTGCATGATGTGATGTTTTGAATAGAGGTACGTCAGACCTCCGAGAGTGGCCTCAGCAATTTTGCCAAGCACGTCAACGCGAACCGGACCAAATACCCTTGATACCCGATCAAGCGATCTGTCGAGGAGGGAAAAAAAAAAGAGAGAAAGAAAGAAAGAAAAAAGTTAACGATGCCAGCTTTCTTTATCTATTCGGCAAGGGAGCCAAGTGTATTGATTGGAATGCTTACCCTACATCCATATATTCCATGCACATAATCACGTCGTTATTGCTGTTGAGGAATGCACCATAAAAGTTCACGATGTAGTCCGAGTGACACCCATGCATGATTTGTAGTTCTCGCACAATACGCTTTCGCATTTCTCTCTTCGCTTCGACATGAATTATCTTTGGTAAAGGGAATCTTGGTTAGCCTCAAAATATCTCGGACATGTCACAGCTGCGGAAGGCAGGGGAGGGGATAGCAGGTCGCTTCTTACTTTACGAGCCATGATGGTGCCAGTGCTGAGATGCTTTACTTTGCTAACGGTGCCTCCGTTACCGGATCCGAGCTCCTTGAGGATCTCCAAATCCTCAGGTCTGAGGTCGAGCTTGTACTCGATGCCGATCTCCAGCTGCTCATCTTTGCTATCATCCTTGCCATCAGCGCCCCAGCTCTCCGCAGTTGGCGGGGGTCGCGGGGCAGCAGGAGTCAAGGCCAGTCCCTTGACATTTTTGCGCTTCATCGACCGCGGAGCGAAAGGATCCGCCATGATGGTGGCCTGCTGTATTCAGAGCCAAGGAATGTGCTCGTCGAGGTATTCTGTCTGTTGACGAGGTTGAGCGCGGAAAGGGGCGGTGCGAGCGGTGGACTCGGAAAGGCTCAGGCAAGCCGCCTGCTACCCAGCAATTAGTTTCCCTAGTTCTCCTTTATCAAAGCGGACCCGACGTGAATCGATAATAATGAATAATCAACTAAGCAGCCAAGAAGCCAAGAAGCCAAGGCCGTACGTAGGTAGCAGTCAGAGTCCCGCAAAGAATGCGCCGTTTGCGATGGAGGAACAAAGAAGTGGCCGGCGAGAGAGAGCAGTCGTCAGATGAGGGGTATGAATGTATGGGAATGAATTATTTGATACACAGCAGATGGAAGAGGGTACCCTGAGCCCCCAGGGATGGCATGGTTCAGGTGGCTTGTCTCATTAGTCTGGCTACGGGGACCCGGGGTGCCGGGCTCCTCAATCGTCGAATGGATGGTGGAGTGGTGGGGGTAAAAACTCGGCTGTGGCACGCCTACAGGAGCCCTAGCGCCCTAGGACCCTGCAATCGATTGGGCGAGCAGGAAATATGGCGGACGGTGGAAATGACTCGATAAATTTGAATGCGACCTCCTGGCGCCTGGATGGCGAATGAGGGGATACATAGGTGGCTGGGTGGGCTGTGGCTTTGCTCGACTTTTGTGTCACTATTACATCGGATCGATCGACCACGTTTATGAAAAAAGAAGAGAGAGAGGAGAGAGGAGAGACTTTGCGGCACGAGAAGAGACCAAAAGGCACACAGATTCTCGTAATCTGGTTTAATTGATGACATGGTCTCGATAAAAAAGAGCAATCAAAGTACAAAGTGCGGAGGGATATGTACCTGGGTAGGTGCCTACCTAGGTACCTGCGTCCGTACGTACAGTACGTGCGACGGTACGAGTAGACAGTAGACGGAAGCGGAATAATGAGCGCTCTGTGCCCCTGCGCCCCATTTTCATATCTCTGCGAGGAAGGTGGGGTAGGGGCATGCCTTCCTGCCCTGAGCCAGCCAGCCAGGGTCTCAAACTCTCAAACTCCCAAACTCCCAAACTCTCAAACACCAAACACCCAAACACCCAAACACCCAAACACCCAAACACCCAAACACGGAGTTGTAGTTGGCCTGGAAGATGATGCCGCCAAGCTGCCCTTGTATCAGAGTGCTTAGCTTATGCAGGACCCCAGGGGTGCATGACCTTGGCGGTCGAAGAGAGGTGAGAGGATGTTCCGTACATGAAAACTGGCATGATATTAACACACCCGCCGTCGTCGTTGGGGGCCAAATGGACATACATTGTCAGACTTGGCTCTCATACTCATGCCCGGCGTGCTGCTCCACGGTTCAGCATTGGTCGCCAAGATCGTTAGGCAGAGTCTGTGCATGGCCTTATCATATCAGTCTGTTTCTCAACCTGACAGTACTCAGCAGCGATCCCACGCATATCCGGACACCCTTGGGGCTCTAGCCAGCCAAAAATAGATGTTCTTACCAGCATCATTGTTGTCGAATGAATCTGTACTTAAGCGTCTACTACCGCTTTTTAGTACAATGCAGTCCAAGTCACAGATGGACCTTTAACACCTGAAATACTGTCCTGACCAGGCTGCGTAAGGCGCCGTTCGACACTACCAAAGTCCTGGTTGCACTGGGATTATGGACACGAACTAGCGCGGTTGCAACTGCTGCATACCTTTAATCCACTAGTTAAGATTTACCTGAACAAGGTTAAGCCTGGCCTCATTTGACGTTACGAACCGTCTCACCACGTTGTGAATGTTGGCGAATTGCTGCTCGCTCTGCATCACCGATAATCCCAACTTCTAACTACGAGGTGTGAAATCATCGAAAATACTCAACCATGTTCTTACATGCAATCATTATGCTAACTATGAGAGCTTCCCTTCCCCACGAGCGATAACTAAATTGTATAGTCAAGCGTCCCATACCTGCTCTTGCGTAAATCTTGCGCCCCAAACCAGACAGAATCCACGGAATCGGGATTCAAGTTCATGAGACGAACCCGAGGAGGCTGCAAGTCAAGTCTAGTCAAGAGCTGAGCTCCACATGCACTAGCCATTTACCAAAACGCCAGTCCGATATTGCGATTTGTGAAGCATGATGCTCCTTTGATGCGATCAAGAAGAGGGCTCTCGCCAAGCCATCTATCTGGCCGACCCATTGGTACTTGCAGCATCCGTGGCGACTGATTCGTCATACGTATCGCGCACATGTTGCATGGAGCTGAGAAAGACGCAGCGACTCCGCATGGCTCCATGAAAGCGCCAGTATCACAACAGCAGGGCTAGCTCATGAAGCATCTGATCGCGTCATCCAAGCATATCAAAAACAGGCCAAATGGGAGCCCGAGACTGCGTGCCAACATGGTCGGATACAGTCGACCAGACGGAGTCTTGAGCAGCAGATACCGAGACGTCTTCCCGCAGTGCATCGAAACATGGCTCATAATGAGGATCGTGAAGCCTACGAGACAGCCGTTTGCAATGGACGTGATGACTAAACCGTATTCCCGAGGCTAAAGCGGTGCGCAAGACCAAATGAGTAAGGCACACCGGCAAAGGCTGATGAGGGCGCCAGAACGACTGTTTTGGGTACATGCACACAGATAGCCACCACTGACTCCGTGAATAACATATGAGTAGAGCGGATGGAGCGACATGGAGAGCTTGGTGCTGAGAGTTTCAGGCTCACAGTCGATAACTCTTGCATCTGGCAATGCGGTGCCTCAGAGGGACATCAAAGTGTCCTGCAGCAGGAAGTGCCTGTATGTTGGGACCGGACCTCAGGGCCAGCGCCGGCGCTACACTCAGTTCATAGCTATGAGCGGCCTGGGCCAAGGATAGAGATCGCTGCTGAATGGGCAGAGAAATACTCTACTAGCTGCTGAAGATTGCGTGTGTACGACGAGCGAGGTCGTTACTTACACCACAAATCCAATATATGGCTTCCCTCCGGCTCGCCAGTTCAGCGGACTCGAGATCCCATTTCACATCTCCTATTATAACACAGAGGCACCGATTGTCTTATGTGCTAGGACAGATTCTTCGTCTGCATGGCGTTACTCGACAGCATTGCACGTAATGCTTTTCCCTTATGGCGTGGGTTGTCATTGCCGGGCCCGATATTGCATCCGCGGACGGATAAATTGGTATTCTTCAGCAATGGCCATCAAGTTGCATTACAGAAAATCTCGGCCCTTGGGTCGTAGGTGTACTTCTCCTTCGATATGAGAACCCAAGCCACGGGGTAGACACGCCGGTGTCCGTACCTAGGTGGGACTCGGCTTAGTATCTTCCGGGAATTGCCTCCTGGCTTGTTCTCAACTTGGCGAGTGAAGAGTAGAGCAATAGTAGTGCATGGAGAATCTCTACATCCGTTGGAAAATACAATCTGTGGCTGCCAAAGAGCCATGTGCCTCGTAGCCTGGCGTCGCTCGGCATGAACATTGACTCCTATCATGGGCACATCCGATTTTTCTCCCACACGGCATGAGCCTACATCCAGCAGTAAGGCATAACCAGCTGCAAAAGCCCTAGTTTAGGCCGTACAATACTGACATTACACTAGCTACAACTTATTTGAAGAAGACCCTGCCAACTACGCAAGGCATTCCAGATTCTCAAGGGTAGCGTTCAGCACGTATACTGAAGGCAAAGACTCGTAGAGCAAGGGGTGGGCGTCGCCCGGGTCCAACGTGAACATTGTTTCGCGGCATGACTATCTACTTCATCACATCTCGCGTGATTGGCGGTTGCATCCCTCGCAAAGCTGCCGAGTGCCACGAGACAAGAGCAGTGGCAACCATGAGGGGAATCAACTGGGCTTGAGGCATTATGGATGCAGCGCTTCGGGCCGTCTACGCAGTCCATTGACAATAAGAGTGCATGCCCCCCTTGCGCATGCGCCTGTTCCCTGTATGAAACCTCGTCTACAACGATCCATGCTGAAAGGCAATTCATCGTGGCACTGCGCGGATGTTGGGGTCACCTCTCGCCTTCGTCGTGCTGCGGACCTCTGCCGTCATCGTCAAGCATGGCAGAGAGAGTTTACCCGCTAGGCTTTGGAACTTTCGTTAGAGATGGGGGTTTCCTCTACGCAGAGGCAGTGAGAATTCCTTCTCCGCCCCCGTAAGGCCTGTCTACTGTGTATCTGGCGCTGCTCCTGGTAGACTTTACAATCTGGCTTCTCTGTGGCCAATGCATTAGGTGAGTGATATGCGTTTTATTATCATAATAATAGATTATATGGTGATGTTTTGAACAGCCGAGTGGGCTGTTTGTTGTCGATTGAATGGATTTAATAATTTCAGCGAGCAATGCTGGCCAAGTCAAAGTACCGCAGAATAATCTGCAAGACCGAACTCATGATTCTTGATTCACCGTTGGGAAGCGTCCAAGTACCAATTAATACCAAGGTAAATAACGACAAGCAACAACTTTCTCGTAAATGGGCTATCCTAGTTTCAATTGAGTTCCTGGATAACAACAAACATCGCGGCTTCCTACATTCTCTCGCTCACTCACATTTTCCCTCTGAATCTCACCACCATTGCATGTTGTGCTATAATAAGCGAAATGCATCTGCGACTACTCAGTCTTGGCATTCATCCTGGCGCTGGCCTCCGCTGTCATCACGAGAGCTCTCGGTGCATCCTCCTTTGGCATATGCACTTCCACAAACTGCATTTCGTTCGCAGCGCTGAACGCAGGATCGGCAAACAAGGCGTTCAGTTCATCCTTTGTCCTGACGGAGTACTTCCGAGCCAAGTCCTTGCCTCCAAACACATCCACAAGGCTCTTGTTATCCCAGGCGGCGATGTCGTTGTAGGACGCGTCCATGCCATGGATAAGCCTCTCAATGGTGAAGCCTTCGTTGCAGATGACGACACTGTGACTGAAAGTCAGCCCCTTTCGATCTTCAGAGGAAGAAGCTGCAAAAGAGTAAAGACGTAGACTGGTAAAGGGGAAGAGGCAGGGAAGGGAGTGACAAGGAGGAGAAAAGGAGTCCTCACATGATGGGAGTCAGCTTGTGGCGAATCATGGTGCTGACTTCTTGGGCCGTCAGCTGAAATGAGCCATCGCCCACAAAGAGGATTGTCCTTCGGCTGCTACCGCTATCTTTCGCTGCCAGAGCTGCACCCTGACACGCACCGACAGACCATCCGATGCTGCCCCAGAGAATTTGACTCAATGCAGTGACGCCCCGTGGAAATCTGGTATCCCAGATGCCAAAGTTGGCAGTCCCTGTCTCGGTGACTACGATGTCATTCTCCTGAAGAAAATCGCCGACTCGTGGCCAGAACCAAGCTTGCGTGATTGTTGGCGAGTCATCGCGACTCTTTTTGACTTCATTTCGTACGACGGGGGACTGTAGAATTCTGACTTGTGCGGGATCAACCCTCTGTACCAGTTTCTGCAGAACACCTTTCATCCTGACGTCAGGATAGGTAGAATATCGTACTACGCAGTGATCACTGTGGAGATCAATGCTTCTCAACTGCGACGTTCTATAGGAGAAACCGGTGGTGTTGAAATCACACTGCCCAATTTTAGGTCAAATAGAGCCCCTGGTAACAGGATTTGAGAATGAGGGGCCACGGCCATACCTTGAGAGCCCCTATCGTAATAACTAGATCTGACGCCTCCACAATGTCTTTGACCTCTAGCGGATGCGAGCCCTCACCGGCATAGACGCCGCCAAAGTTTCTGTGAGACTCATCGATGGCACTTTTGCCCATGGGCGTGACGAAGACAGGCAACCCAGTCTTGTCGACCAGATCGTGTACCTCTGCAAGGACGCGATGACGAACTGCGCATGCGTCGACGAGCAGCACGGGGCTCTTAGCCGCGGCCAAGTACTTCAACACGACGTCGACCACGTACTTCTCCTTTTCCGCATCATTGGGCGGCTCGGAAAGGTCAATCGCCTTCTCCAGCCTAGCACCTTCTACTTTGGCCGTGGCCATATCGGTAGGAAGTGTGATGTACACCGGACGAGAGCGGAGCCAACACTGGCGAAGCGCGTGATCGATCTGATGCGCAATGTCTGCCGGGTTGTTGAGCTTGGCTACGTCGCAGGAGATGTGAGAGCTCATGTTGGCGAAGACGTTAAAGTCGCCGTTTCCGAGGGTATGGTGTAGCAGCATGCCGCTTCGCTGGGAGACGGTAGATGGGCAGCCGACGATGTGGACGACGGGGATGTGCTCGGAGAAGGCTCCTGCGACACCGTTGATGGCCGACAGCTCGCCCACGCCGAACGTCGTGATGAGGGCGGCAATCTGGTTCACGCGGGCGTATCCGTCCGCCGCATATGCTGGGTCACAGGGCTAGTCAGACTTGGTGTTCCTTCCTGGGTGGTCGCTGGCGCAAAGCTGCACTCAGGATCACGACGAAACGAAAGTGTCATGGCGGTCGACACTCACCCGCATTCAGCTCGTTCACACTCCCAACCCATCTCAGCCCTGATCTCGGCAGGTAATCAAGGGCGACCAGGTTGTAGTCTCCAGGCACTCCGTGTACTGAGCGGACACCCATCTGGTGTAATCTCTTGAACAGATACATGGGTACATCGATGGGGTCCTTCAGGCCTTGCACTCGAATGTCGGTCATTGTGTCAAGGAGGCGCACAACTCACAGTCAGTCAGGTGAGCTTATACCAGGGCCTTTTTTTTTTGGTTTCTTAAACGGAAAGTAAAATGACTTGTGAGCGCGTGAAACTCAACGTTTGGCACTCGGAGACAGGCAACGCTGATACCAGCAAAAGCAATGATTACCAGGTGTGTCAACAAGACGCTATTTTGAACTTGTGTGTGTCGAACAAATTACGCACAGTTGCAGATGTAGGAAACTAGACTGGGCAGATCTGGGGAGTTGAGAGATATAACGGAGCATCCAGGTCAAAGTTCTCCTGGCCCTGAGGACAATGCCGGCCAAGGTGTTCCGAGTACGAGGTGTTTTCCGGCCTCTTGCCATGCCAAAGTGATGTAATGAATGCGTGGGTGTGGTAACGAAGTGGCCCCACCGCAGCATCATCATGTCATCGGAGTTCATCAGTCACGCCACTTCCACCGACGCTGCCGCTGCCGCTGCCGCTGCTGAGCGACGTGGTAACAGAAGGCGATGGAAAGGCAGCGGTGGACCAAGACAAGGCTGACATGCGTTCCGGCGCATTGTAAGTGGATTGCCACGAATAGACCCATGAAAAGTAATTTGACATGTTTTGGTAGCAGAGCAGAGTCAGACGTGTCGAATAAAATAGGTACAGAAATAGATGTCAAGTACCAGTACCAGCCTCAGAGTAAAGGCGAATGGTGTGGAGAGGAGTAAAGGAGGAAGACGCCAAAGACACCGAGTTCATGGTCCCGTCGCGACCCTCAGTCGCATCGACCATCCCTCCATCCGGTGCGCCAGCGCTCCTGCCATCGGGAACAGTCAAACAGCGGCTTGCCCAGCTTCTGATTGACCTCGTTGTGCGCACCACACAGCCATCTGCCGAACTCGTCGCGGCTCTGGACCCGCGGCACCTCTCTCCGCAAGTAGGCCTGGAAGTCCTCGGCGCACACCCAGCAGGGATACAGCTTGGAGAAGAGCCTCACGAAGCCCTGGAGGTCCGTCTGCTGCGCCTGGGACGGAGCATCAGGGTACGCGGCTGCGATGGAGTGCAGCAGCGTCCAGGTGCCTCGTCCCAGCTCCTCCACGTCGGGGGGACAATCGCTGCGAGATGCGGCGGCCGACGGACCGTCGTTGGGTGTCGTGGTGGCGGTGGTGTTGGTGATGGCACCGCCCTGCTTCGTCTTCTCCCTCGTCATTGCTCGCCAGGCCGCGAATGATGTGCAGCTCCGACAGCTACTTGAGGATTAGCATGGACGAGTTTTCCGTGGGAATGCGCAAAGCGGTTGTGGGTAGAACTTGTAGAACTTACGGCTTGCCATCTTTGCCCATCACGACACCTTTCGGAAGCTCGCGGCCTGCATTGTTTGCTGACGTTTCCGTACTGGGCTCTACGCTTTGCTCTTCGTTCGCCATGGTCGCAGTGCAACTCAGCAGAGGTCTCCTTCCAAGCCCGAGTTCGGTGCAGGAAGCCAAAAGGTGAGGGAGGTCTGGACTTCAAATTCGAGGGATTGCCTTATCGATAAGACAGCAGCACCCATCGTCATCATCGTGTGATAACGACCACAAGCCAGCATGTGTGGTATCCGGTTTGGCGCAGCCGTTAGCATTACATTGGCAAGTCTCATTGAGCAGAAAAGAACAAAGACGACGAGGCCGCGGTTCATGGTCCATCCGCTGCCGCAGTTCTTAATCACGATATGGCGACCAACGCGAGCGAAATGGGACGGGTGCCGGTCATACTACTCAAAACCAAATCAACACCCACCGATGCATACGAAGAGACTCTGTCATCGTTTCAGTTCCCAAAGGACGCCGGATTTGACCGCTTTGATCCCATCTTCGTACCTGTGCTGGAACATCGTGTCAATGGCGAAGGCATCGACGCCATGCGCTCTTTACTTCGGACCCAGAAGATCAGCCGGGACGGCAACGCACGGTATGGAGGAATGATATTCACCTCTCAAAGAGCCGTCGAGGCATTCTCGCAAGTCGTTCATGAGGCCCACGGTATGTGCCACTTGATGTACAACGAACACAGGCAGGCCGCCTTTGTCGACCCAGTATGATGATGCACAAGGAAATGCAAAAATCGAGATTCTACAGCAAAAAAATAAAAATTAAAAAAATTAAAAAAAAAAACATAAAAAAAACATAAAAAAGAGAGAGAATAAGAGAAAGACAGAAGGAAAAACTAACAATTGCTCTGGACAAAGCAGAAGACAACAATGAAATGTGGCCGCATCTTCAGTCAATCCCAGTCTACAGCGTCGGTCCAGCAACCACGCGGGCCCTCGGCGCCATTCCCAAGGCCTCGCTGCAAATCTCCGGCGAGCACACTGGAAATGGCGAGGCGCTGGCAAAATACATCCTTGAGCACTACAAGAACTGGTACTCGGGGCGCGACCGGTTGCCGCCTCTGCTCTTCCTCGTTGGCGAACAGCGCCGCGACGTCATCCCTCGCACGCTGATGGACCCGGACCTGGCCGCCGACAGGAGGATCCAGGTCGACGAGCTGGTCGTCTACGAGACGGGCGTCATGGGCTCGTTCCCGGCGGATTTCGCAAACACCCTGGCTGCGACTGGCCCGGCGAAGGAGCGCTGGGTCGTGGTGTTCTCGCCCACGGGCTGCGACAGCATGCTCCGCGGTCTGGGTCTGCTCGGCGCAAGCTCGCGCGACGCCAGGGTGGACAGCCGGACGCTGGTCGCGACAATCGGGCCCACGACGAGATCATACTTGGTGAAAGAGTTCGCTTTCGAGCCTGACGTTTGTGCGCCGGCGCCCAGTCCGGAGGGTGTCCTGAGAGCCATCGTCGGCTTCTCTGGGAAGGACAGATGAGGCTGCGTTTTTAACCCGTTCGCGTATACATGACAGCAGTCGTTAAGCCGCCCTCCATTTGCATGGCTAGCCTGACGTGAGAATTTCATCCGTCACGTCTTGAAACTGCATCATGGCATTAGCATTGGTTTCTGGCAACGACATCCATCTACGCATATGCTGCCGGACTTGGAAACCAGAAGCTCTGCAGACTGCCGCAGCCGTCGGGCACTGCACTTTTCAAGAGGAGCAGAAAACCTAACCATTCCATGTAGTCAAATGTATGAGAGGCGATATCATGGCTATCTATTTCGCATATCAATATAGGTTGTTCCTACGCCGCGCCTCGTGAAACCACCTCCAGCAGTTGCTCCCCGTGACCCGGAACCCCAAACGCCGAGTGCAAGGGGGACTCCGGGCCCTCGAGTCCGAGACTGACTTGCCACAACGTTTGGAGAAAGCAGAGCACAAGCCCAGGTCACGAGCCGAGAACCCAAATCTCGACTCCCCAAACGCTAAACTTCTCCCCCGCATCGCTAAGGGGCTCGTTGCCGAACGTGTCGCACTGCGAGCTGTGGCCGACGTCGAGCGAGTTGTCGAGCCAGAGGCCGTAGTGGCCGCCGCCGGAGCCGACGGAGAGGAATCCGGCCTCGCAGTTGATGTAGCAGTCGTTCAGGCCGCTGTAGGGAAAGGCCTTGAACCGGACCGACTCGACGGGGGTCGCGGTCCCGCTGCCGGCGGCCAGCGTGGTGCTGCGCACAAGGTGCGTCGTGTCGGCGGACGGCGGGGGCGGAAGCGAGGCGAGCGTCGAGGCGCGCCAGAGGAAGCACTCCCCGTTTCCGAAGTAGGACGGCGCAGGGCGCGGATACTCTGACAGATAGGCGCCGAAGGTCTAGGGAGGCGACATGTTAGCATGGAAAGACGGAGACGAGCCCGCTCACCTGGTCTGCGACAACTCACCCCCCCCTCCTGGTCTTTGACGACGAGCACGAAGCCGACCCTGCGGCCCTCATAAGGCCGACACTTCTGGTACAGCGTCGACAGACTGGCCCCGTCCTGCTCGAGGCTGTACACAAGCTGCCAGTCCTCCGCGATGCGCAACCTCTCCGGCACCATGGCGCGAATCTCCTCGGCCACAGCGGCCGTCAGGATCCTCCCCGTCCCATGCAGCACGAGCGGCTCCAGGGGCGGCGGCCGGAACGGACTGGCCGTCGCGCCGCGCCGCGCGGGCGTGAACACGCCGCTCACCCCGTCCTCGCCGGCACATTCCTGCTCGCGCGCGTCCTCGCTCGAGAATCGGCGCATCAGCCCCGTCCACATCCTGCCCTGCTTCCCCGGGGGTATCGCGCAAGACGAGCCGACCAACTAGAGCAGACAAGCGCAGCCGAAATCAGAGGCTGGAGGTGCGCGGGACAAGGTCATGCCGTGCGGGATTTTTTTCTGGGAATTCGGTGGTTTGCGGGCGTTTGAGCACTTCTTTTCAACCGGTTCGGACTGGATTTATTTGGTGGATTTCATGAATCGAGTGGGCGTAACCATTTTTGCTCTTGTGATTTCAAAGAAGAAGAAGAAGGAGAAAAACTACTTTTCTAAAATCGTGCGAGGGAGGTTCAGACCCATGTTGGAATCGGATCAACCTCCGTCGATTGGCATGGCTGTGCCACTTATTAATATGAGAGCGGGGAGGAGGAGGTGGGGCTGCACCTGATCTGTCGAATGGGCTGATAATCAATTGGCATCTATCATTTATCGCATTTATCCAACCAAGTCGATACTAGACATTGGCTGAGCCTTCATTTCCTATCGAGGCCGCATTGGATGTCGTCGGCGTCGGCGTCATGGCCTGTTGGATCGGTGACACATGCATGGGGCTAGCTGATGTGAACCTACACCTTGTCAAAGACTCTAATCATCGCGAAGAATCTGGCCAAGCTGGCCAAGTATTATTCAGACTATCAGAATCAGCGCACTAAATCTCGACCAACCCGAACTATCTGTTTCCGCGTACATCAGTGCTGTGCAACACTAGGCGCTTATATTCGTCGCCTCTTATTTTTTTTTATGCTTTTCTTTCTTCTGCCCTTGCGATTTGTGTCCTTCAACGACTGCCTGGAACTCGATTCTCATCTACAACTCTCACATCACTTCTTCAATATGAGACGTCAGCTTTTTATTTGAGACTTTGTCAGAATGCCTATTGTGTAACAGCAAGAATCTCAGTTTTCTCAGCAGAGCGAGTAGAGTTGAGTTCCCCAAGACCGGCATGCAGCATTTCTACCTCATGATCTCTTCATAGATGAGCTGCTTCAATTGCTCCTTGCTCAGGTTGTCTTTATGCTTGTCAAAGTCGAAGAATTCTTCGGGAATGGGTGGCGCAGTCGGTTCATCCTCCGGATCATGGTATGGCTCAAGATACGGGTGCTTCAGTGCTTCTTCGACAGTAATGCGCTTCACAGGATTGAACGCGAGAAGTTTCTCCAGTAAGTCCAACGCCAGATCAGAAGTCTTGGGAAACAAAGTTCGGAACGGTACTTTCTTTTTGAAGGGGAGTGAGCGGATATACTCTCTCGCGCGTCTTGACTTGATGCCGTAGTAATCCTCCATGGTGGGGGTGCCGAGAACATCAAGGATGAGGGTCAGCTGATGGTGGTCTGTGAATATCCTGTTAGCGTACCAAATAGATATGAGTCCCAACGGCATGACCCGTTACGATGACGACGGCTCATCGACTGGAAGCACGACGTTGTCCACTCACAATCTTTGCCAGGAAACAAGGGCTTCCCGCTCAGCATCTCGGCCAGGATGCAGCCGACTGACCAGACATCGATTGCCTTGGTGTACTCCTTGAAGGTGAGCATGATCTCTGGCGCACGGTACCAGCGTGTAGCGACGTATTCGGTCATGAAGCCAGAATTGTCCTCCTGGGAAGCTGCGGAACGAGCCAGTCCGAAATCGCAAACTTTGAGATCGCAATTCGCATTTAAAAGAAGGTTTGATGGCTTCAAATCTCGATGAAGAACGTTGGCAGAGTGCATGGCTTTCAAGGCTCGCAATGTCTGATAGATGAAGTACTGGCAATGATCATCGGAGAGGTCTTGTGTGCGGATGACCCTGTGCATGTCTGTTTCCATTAATTCCTGTCAAGGCGGCGAGCCGGGTTAGTTTAGGAAGTTCTCGTCGTCAAACCTTGAACAGGTAGAAAAAAAAAAGGCCCTACCTGGATGAG
Source organism: Balansia obtecta B249 (assembly GCA_000709145.1). Lineage (NCBI taxonomy): Eukaryota > Fungi > Ascomycota > Sordariomycetes > Hypocreales > Clavicipitaceae > Balansia > Balansia obtecta. The sequence continues at coordinate 5,775 of JFZS01000277.1, read as the reverse complement.
ATAGACCTCGTTGAAAGAATCATATCCCCGAGGCTTCTGAATATCTAGAATCGAGATGATGTTCTCATGGTTGAAATAACGCAAGAGTTTCATTTCGCGAAGAGTCCGAAGACAGAACATGGAGTGGTCAAACGGGGTGATTTTTTTGATGGCAACTTTCTGGCCAGATGGTTTGTGTATAGCCGAGCTACATGTAAAAACGATTAATGACGGGCAATGAAAGCACGTTGAATGCGCAGATTGTAAAGACTGGGCAGCACGTCATTGTGCACCACACGAGGGGGGAGGGGGGAGGGTGTGCGTCCTTCCTTACCAAACGACTCCATATGCGCCTTCGCCTACAACATCTTGAATATCATACTGCTCGCTGACGTTGAAGGAGATCTTGCGAGAGCTCCCAGCATTCGGAGGGTTCGCGCGAGACATGCTTGTAACGAAGTGAGGTTATCGCACCGTCCAGCGGGGTAAAAACTGGCACTACTCCAGGGAGGGCACGGGGTTCTTTGCCACGAGGAGCCCGTCCACGCAGACAGGCTGATTTTTCTCCCTTTTACAAAGGGCAAAGGAGGACGTAGAAGCCGAGAAAAATGACAGGCCGAGGGATGAACGACGGCGGGATAGTTGCGAGTCGAGAACAAAACAGATGATGGCCGCCACCCTGCACAGCAATTTGGACAGCGGGACTGAACGAACCACGGCCGCCCCGCTCGGGCCTCGTCTCTGCGAATAGGTTCGAGTTCCTTGGGGCCAAGAAGCAAAAAAGAAAAAAAAATGAAGACTTTCCGCGGCTCAACTTTGAACTCGGGGGCGTTGACGAGGAGGCTGGCGGCGGGGAGAATCGCCAGAATCAAAAAGATGGAGAGATTGCAAATCTGACGTCTGCGATTGCGAGCTAAAATGAAGACGAACGACGAACGACGACGACGACGACAACGAAGTTTCAAGGACCAGGGCCTGCTGTTCCCAACGTGGTTTTGTCGATGTAGTTGGTGGGGAGGGGTCGAGTTTGATCAGGTGGGTGGGTGAGTGGGGGAGGGGAGTGGGGGAGGGGAGCGGGGGACAGGAACAGACAGAGAGCTTCTTTCTCCCTTACCGTCGACACCCAAGGTCAAGCACGAAAAAGATATTCTTTTTTTTTTTTAAATTTTACAGCCTTGGCCAGGAAAAACAAAAAAAAAAATTATAAAACGAAATTAAGCCCCAATGGCAGTCGCGCCAGCTCAAAACCTGTTCCTCTCCCAAAAGAAACGTTTTCGGGCTCGACTGGAGTGAAAAAAAAAAAAAAATTTTTTTTCTCTCTGCCTATCCTTCATCAACTCGTCAAAGTTGGGAAATTGGAAAAAGCATGCCTACGCGGCCCTTTTATCTTAAGAAGGAATGAAATGAAATGGGACATGCCGGCGACTCGCGCCCTGGACTAATCTGCTCCTGATGGTTGAAGCATAGCGCGCCCTGCGCAAACTCACCGGCTGCCAGCGGCTGGTGGCCACCACTTACGGCGCACCAACAGTGGGACGGACGGTGGACACCGCCGCCGACGATGCAACGACAACGTCAACGACAGCGCAGCCAGGTTCCTTGGCGGCGCCTTGTCGCAAGCAGTTGTAATCGGCAAGTGCGAGAGAGACGTCCTGCCTCATCAGCCAATCACCGGGGCAAGAGGGGTGCCACTCTGGATCCGCCGTCAGGACAGCCAACGACCAGCCACCCCCCGTGCCACCTTGGCCGTGAACCAACATTGCGTAGACCAAAGCAAGCGCCTCAAGATGCTCGGTTTCACGTCCATGGAGCTCCCCACAGCCTCTCAGCTCTCTCTTCACAAGTCAAGTCCTCGAGTCCTCGAGTTGTACACACCACTCCCGGCCCTGCCTCTCCGACTCATGTTCGCCTGTTGGCTTCAGCCTTGACGCTTCAATCGGCAGCCTGGATTGCCCCACCATGTCACGCTCACGAGAAGCTCCCAGTCCACGCGCGGAACCGACATTGGACGAACAACAACAACAACAACAACAACAACAAATCTACTTCACCGCTGTCTATCTTGCAAAGCTCCCTTTGAATTTTCGATACACTGGTCTCAAGCTCCTCCGCTCCCTAAACCTTTCTCTCCCATTCCTGCCCACTCCACTCCAATTCAGGCTTTACTTTACTGTCGCATTAACAACCATCATTTCCCGTGTCCTACATATGCGCCCACCTAATTCTGTCGAATTCAGCACCACTTCCCCGTTGCTAAGCCTTTCGCTAATCCGCCAGACGTTTTGTGGAACCAACGGCGAAAGCTACTATTGTACCACCTGACATGGAAGTTAGTAATGACCAGACGTCGTATAAGATCCAATTTAGATTTCCTTGGTATATCGGATTCTATATTCTCTCTCTCCCTCGTGTGGAAAGGCTTTAATTACTTACCTTCTCTCTCAGTACGCCAAGCCACTGTGCTGCACTGACTCCTTGGTCGGCGCGGTCCTCGACAAGTAGCGTTTGGGCCCAGAGCTTCAAGCTGGGCTCGCCGTCCTCTCGGACTATGTACAGATGGGGAACGGTAACGCTGCCAACACCAAGCGACTTGTGATCCTTGCTCTTCTGAATGACATTTCTGACTCTCTCGTTGAAATCGTTGTCAAGCTCTGGGATTCTGCCTTTGCCCACCTGAACCAGTGAACGATCCTCAACTCCAAATACATCAGCAATTAGCTGCGGCACAGCCTCTCGTCCAACCCAGATGAACTGCGTCTGTCCATCGTCAATCAGGTATAATCCGTATGACACGAGGCGCTCCGACGACAAGTTGATGGCTGGAGGCAGCACAATATGCCCAGTTTGTTCGTCAATAGTTCCCGCATTGTCAGGCATGTCGTGTAGGGAGTACATTCTGGGGTAAATATATCTCATGAGCAATGGCACGGGCAGGGTAGAGAGCAGACACAATGCCGCGGATCGGATATCTGAAGGAATCTGCGTCGACTTCCGCAGCCCGACGTTCTTGATCAACCCCAGAAACAACACGGGTAGGCCGCGGAGGTTGGCGGGAAATTGCAGGCCGCCGCCGCCCATGCTGCCTCCACCGAGCTCCTTCTTGAACGTCTGCAACAATTCAGTCAGCTTGGCCTGCAAAGCATCCCTGGCTGCGTCCAAACCGCTATCGAGAGTTCGCTCAACTGCTTTATGGCTGAAATAGGCAGTGACTGCACACTGATCTGCAGACGCGTAGATATCCGACAGATTCGCTGAAGTGGGAAGGGAAAGAGTCAAGACTCGAATGCGACGCTCCCCATTACACGTGGTGTGAAGCACTGCTGCCTGAAGGCATATAAAGTTCTTGTTCAGATTCTCATCAATAGCCACCTCGACGACATAGCATTGATCGCGAGGGAAGGCAGGGAAGGCACAGAGGTCTGAGCTACGGTTGAAGAAATTGCCGTAGAATGCATTCATGCGTAGGCCTGTCGTGGCGCGGACACGGAGCACCGCCTCGAGCCCAATCTCGGATGACAGATAGTCGCTAAACTCGGATGCGAATTTGAGCGCATCTTCTGGCCGAGAAGCGTGCCAGCCGGGGTAGAACCATGTCTGACCACCGGTGTACCTCGGGAGATTGCTGAGAGACGCGACGTCTTGGTACTGTGACGAGAAGAGGAACATGTCAATTGACACCTGGTTCTTGGAGCATTCGACAGCGAAGCTCTTGTAAAAGCTATTGGCAGTCTGCAGCAGGGCTCCTTCTCTTGATGTACCGAGTACTTTCTTGTCCTCTCGCATCTCCAGCTTGCCGTCACCGATGTTGGGTAAAGAAGCAGTCAAGACCACAATCTTCCCACCGAGGGCGGAGATGAGCTTGTGTCCAGCCTTCAAAGCTGAGCCCATGCAGGAGCTGTTGCTGTGGTTGTTCTGGAACATCTCCGGGAGCTTCTGGAGGAATTTTTCGATGCTCTGGCGGCTTTCTGTTAGAGAAACAAGCAGATCGTGGGGTACCGGAAGAAATGGTTCATCCAGATCGCTGACAACAAGCATGTTAGTCTCGGCATTCTCATCCTCATCCTTCGGCACGGAAAAGTAATGCAGGGCGTTGTCCACGGCAAGAAAGCCTAGCCGGGTGCGTCTGTCCGCGTTGGGAATCCTGCTGAGGCTGTCAAGGATAGTACGGGCACCCGTAGCCAACATGCCATTTGACACGGCTGCGTAGCTCACATCGAGGAGAAAGAGGTAGACCAATGGCTGTGGAGGTCGGACCATGTACTCTTGCGGCGCAACAAATTCAACAACAGAATGATTCAGCTCGTATCGCTGCATGCGGTCAACAGTTTGTTGAGCTGCCGCATCCCAATCGAAAGCTTGGGGCACGTCGTTGCTGAGGTTGCACATGTTGCACCTCCAGCGGTGGCCATGGTCCAGAAAGGTGACGAAAGGATTAATGTAAGTTCTGCACCGGCGACAACGGGCGATGACCTGGTCCTGGATAACGGGGATCTGGTCCTCGTCATCATGAAGTGAGCCATAGGGCTGGATAACAAGAGCAAATGGCAACTTTGATTTTTTAAGCAGAGAATTCGTCGTAGGAACAGCATTGAGGGTAGAACGGATGTATCGCGGCGAGCAATTGGCGTCAGGAGAGGGCGTTACGCTCAGCTATGGAGAAACAGAAGATTATTTAATAAGCAGTTACACACACACACACGCACACACGCACGCAAGGTTAATGGTCGGAGAGAATATCTTACATTTGGCGGCAGAACGATTGGAGGAGGAGGCAAATCGAGTTCCGAGACTGTGAAAGGACTGTTCATCAAATCGGTCGGATACAGTTGGTTCAAGGGACCGACGCGAGCAGGTTGTTGATTAGCGGCCGTTGTTGGTTGTTGGAGCTGAGGTTGCGGTTGGCCACCAAGTTGCATCCCGACCATGCCCTGGGTGATGCCTGCAACTCCGTGAGCGCCGGCTGGAGCAACGGGGGCACCATAGCCTTGGTCAGGAGCTTGATATCCGCCATAAGCAGCTTGTTGTTGAGGTTGCACAGGCCCCTGTGAGTATTGGTATCCCGGGCCGTCCATGGCTTGCTGCTGAGGGTCGGGCTGAGCGTAAGCTCCGTAGGGCGCAGGTGCCTGCTGCGAGCCAGGGATTGCGTATTGCTGGCCGCCGCCTTGAGTCGGGCCACCGACGGCAGCGTTGGCGCCAGCCCCGACCTCAAATGCCTGGGCAGCGTAGCCTCTCTTCTTCTTTTTCGAAGGCGCGGCAATGGTCGCGGCATCTTGCTGGGCGAAGCTATCATGGGACTGTTGCTCAAATGGCTGTGGCTGACCGGGATACTGCCCGTGGCCGTCGTTTGGCGGAGCGGACATTTTCGAAGACGGGGCGGATAGAAGTGAGGATGGTGGTGATACGAGGAGTCGCTTAGGCCTTAGGGCGGGCGGGCGAGATCGAGGACGGATGGACGGAGGGGAACGGAGGCGATTGGGCTCTGCTCTGGCGGCCCAGGCACGGTGAAGATGGGATGCCGAGGTTGAAGCCGGACGCGAATAGCGGATGAGGTTGTCCAGACGGTCTAAAGGGAGGGAGGCTGGAGAGGTTGAAGTGAGGTGGGGGGAGATGTGTGGTGGTGTCAATTGGGTCAATTAGGGTCAAGCAGGCGTTGGCAGGCGTTGGCAGGCGTTGGCAGTTGCGCGACGAGCTGGCAGAAGCACCTGGGGCGTCTAGGGTAAGTCACGGCCTAGGGTACGGATGTGACGATCAAGGTCGGTTTATGTAAGCAGAACTACAAGGTAGTTCAAGCTAAGT